>PVKE010027545.1:0-21530 GCA_004027555.1 Craseonycteris thonglongyai | reverse complement strand
TTACAAATGGAATTACCATATGACCCAGCCATCCCTCTACTGGGCATCTACCCAAAAAACCTGAAAACCTTAATCTTTAAAGATGTTTGTACCCGCATGTTCATCGCAGCACTGTTCACAGTGGCCAGAACATGGAAACAACCGAAATGCCCTTCGATAGATGACTGGATAAAGAAGATGTGGTACATTTACACAATGGAATACTACTCAGTGATAAGAAATGTTGAAATACAGTCATTTGTGGCAACATGGATGGACCTAAAGACCATCTTATTAAGCGAAATAAGTCAGAATGAAAGAATCCGGAAAAATATGACCTCACTTATAGGTGGAATATAAAACTGAAAGTAACAAAGACACAGAGACCTATGGACACACTCAATAGCTTAGTGATTGCCTGGGGGAAGGGGAGGAGGGGGGAAGGAGAGTGGGAGGGGAGGTTGGAGAAGGTACCAGCATTATGGACACACACAATGGTTTGGTGGTTACCTGGAGAGAGTGTAGGAGAGGGGAGGGAGAGTTGTGGGGGGAGGTGGGAGTGGGCACTGGATATATGGTGATGGAAGGGGATCTGATTCTGGGTGGAGGGCACATAATGCGATGCATGGGTGATGTGATGTAGACTTGTACATCTGGAAATTATCTATTTGTTACCAACCAATGTCACCCCATTAAATTTAACAATATAAGTAAATAAATAAATAAATAAATAGAAAGAATGGAGGCGAGGGGAAGCCAATGTCACCCCATTAAATTTAACAATAAAAATAAATAAATAGGGGAGGCAGGGATGGCTCAGTGGGTTGAGCGCTCACTTTGCAGCGCCGGGGACCGAGGATCGAATCCCCGCCCCAGCATGTGTAAACCCACATGCTGAACTGGCGAGTGCCCCCAGTTCAGTTCTCCCTGGGACTAGACCCCGGCCCAGTACCTGCCCTGTGCAGCCCCGCCCACATGTGGAATGAAACTATGTGAATAAACCCATGTGCAACTATGGAGACTGTTCTGGGCCCTCCCCCTTCTCTCTGTCTCTGTCTCTGTATCTCTCTCTCTCTCTGTCAAAACAATAAATCAAAAAAAAAAGAAAAGAATGTAGACGAAATGCAGATATTTTCAGAAAAATAAAAATTGAACTTGCTACTTGAAAAAAAAAAAAGAGTGAAGGGATGCCAGGATAGCTCAACAGGTTGAGCACCTGCCTTGCAACTGCGAGGTCTGGGGATTGAATCCCAGCCCCAGCCCAGACAAACCCATATGTTGAACTGGGGAATGCCTCCCACGTAGATGGCGTCCGGTTAGGTTTCCTGCTCATGCAACCCCATATCCATCTGTGTGAATGAAAAGCTATGTCAAAACTAATGATGTAAAACTATGGAGACTTCTCTGGGCCCTTTCTCTCTCTCTGTGTCTCTGTCTCTGTCTCTCTCTCTCTCTCTCTCACACACACACACACACACTAAAATAAAAACTTTTGTAAAAAGAGAGATAGAGAGTGAGCTTAGGAATCATAATTCTGACTAAAATAACTAAGGAAATGTAAAAATGGGGAAACCTACATCTGTGTCCTCCAAATGCCTAAAGTTCAGTTAACTACTACTAAATACAATTCAAATGGGATTAGTTCGTTCAAAGGTCTGGAACAGAGATATGTAGCTCACCTCTTTAAGCTTCAATTCCTCACAGGAAAACAAACAATAGAGAGTATGTAATGATAAAGGAAGGGCTGAGTGGGATGGCCTCATTCAAAGCCTGGCTCTGCTGCTTACTAGCAGAGCAATCCTGGGCAAGTGACTGAACGTCTTTGTGCTGCAGTTCTCTTGCTTAAAAAATTAAGAATGATTATGGAAGTCACCTTGTGGGGCTGTTGTAAAAATTATATCAATACATGTAAAGTGATGAACCGTGCCTAACATCTACTGTGTTCAATAATTGCTATTATTATCCCACTACAATGTCTTGTGATTTTGGACAAGACTCTAGGCCTAAGTTTAATCACTGATAATTAGTATTACACATAAATTTTTATAAGGACTAAATGGGGTAATGCATGTAAAGTGTTTAAGATAAGACAAGGCAGGGCACCCAAGGACAAGAAACAACAGAACATCAACCAAGGGTGAAAAACCAATAAACCAGGATGTGGCACAAACCAGCCAAAACTGGCCAACACCAAGATGGCAAAGTGATTCATCTCTAAGTAACCTACAGCCTCATATGCCCTCATTAAAATACATTTACATACTAAATAACACACCCACCTGTGCCAAGACACTTCCAAATACCATATAAGGATGAAAAATAAATGTATTCCTGACTCTGGGTGGTGAGCACATAATGCAATACACAGACGATGTAATGTAGAATTGCACACCTGGAACCTATGTCATTTTTATCAACCAATGTTTCCCCAATAAATTTAACAACAACAAAAAAAAAGAATTAAAATGCCTAGGAATAAACTTAACAAAGAACATGAAGGACTTATACAGTGAAAACTATAAGACACTTTTAAAAGAAACTGAAGAAGACACAACATAGTTAAAATGACCGTATCACCCAAAGCAATATACAGATTTGACACAATTCCCATCAAAATACCACAGACATTCTTTCGGGGAAAAAAAATTCTATACTAAATAATACGCCCACCAGTGCCAAGACACTTCCAAATACCATATAAGGATAAAAAGAGAGGTGTATCCCTGATTATTGGGAAAAGTCCACCCATTCCCTAAAACTAAAAGAATATTCCTCCCCTTCACCTCCTACCAATTAAAAATTATTGCCACACACCAAATCGAGGCTGTCTCTCAATCACAGGCCACCTTTGTTCTACCTATAGAGTAAATATTTACTCAATAAACTACTTCCACTTTACTACCTGGCTTTGATAGGGGAAAAGGCCCCTTTTGAAAAAGGCCTCTTTTTAAACCCCCACTTTTCTTTAAAACCCCACTTTTTAACTCTATTCTTTCTCCAGTTTCTGGACTAATCACTCTTTTTAATAAAGGTAGATAATTTTTAGAATAAAATGCCTCTTCCCACTATACTACTTGATTACTGTAAAATTCCTTCTCTACTTGTTAATTGTAGCCTTAAAACACCTTTTTAGGCCATGGGAAAGCAATGTCTCAAGAATAAACAGCTAGGCCAGATGGGCCACAGACCTTGAGGGGCTAAGATAAGTTCTTCCTCTCAAGGACACCCTATGTCTAGGGCTCTGAGATCTGCTTCATAAACTGATACTTTCTAGCTGTATTAATTAAATCTGTCTCTCCTGGTCTAGGGAGCTTGGAAACACAGCTGATAACCAAGCAAGAATTCCAACCCACCTCATTTGAAGAATTGAATGAGAACTTCCAGATGGATCCTAGACTCCCTTTTAGCTCCAGGGGAGAGTTCCATGAACACCAATAGGCAGGGACAATGGCCACACTCAGCAGGAAGCAGATATAGAAAGAGGCCTTCAGCCCCTCAACTTCCCACAGAGAATTATGAGGATTACGTCTCTCAAGAGAAAAAATGGGTAGGCAGTTAGAGCAGGGGGATCTAAGGAACGCTTCCCATTAATATCATATTGCTACCCTTTGCCATCCTTCCAGGAGATCCTGCCCCAGACCAAATGGTCATGGGAAGCAATATAATCAACAGTGCCTTACTCCACCAGTGTTTACTCCCAGGGACTCCCAGACCCAGACCCTGGAGATGAATCTTCCTGCCAAGACAATTCGTCCCTTATATCACCCGTGTCCACTCTCAGGGACCACCCAAGCCCAACCCCTAGAGATGAATCTTTCTGCCAAAACCTCCCTTTTCCTAGGACCAGACCCCAACCAGAATTAGATGGTTTTTGATGCAGGTGCAAACCATTAGCCTTGTCCTTAGCCTGACCCCTGGCTTCATTGTAATAAAATTACAGTAAAGCAGCCATAAAGGATTGCTGCCCCCGCCCCAACCCCACCATGAGTTTTTCTATATGCATTCTGGAAAAAAACATGCAGTTAAGAAAGGATGTAATGAAGCCTTGTCAATCAGTACTGTCAATCAAAAGGCCCCACACTCTAAAGAGTGTTCTCTTCTCCCAAGAAAAGGCAATAAAACCTGCTCAGTCCTTTGTAATCAGTTCTTCGAGCCCCCTCTCGCTAGGGCCTGCCTCCATCCCTTTGGAAGTGTACTTTTACTTTCTCTATCAATAAACTTTTCTTTCACCTCTGTTTCAGTGTCTTGCTCAGTTCTTTGTTAGGGATGTCAAGGATCTGAACATAGAACAGAGGACAGCCCCAATGAGAGCTTGCTCTCATTCTTTCTTTCCTTTTTTTCTTTTTATTTCTTTTTCTTAAGATTTATTTTATTGTTTTTGACAGAGATGGGGGAGGGCCCAGAGCAGTCTCCATAGTTGTACATCATCAGTTTTTGACACAGTTTTTCATTCCACACAGGTGGGCGTGGGGCTGCTCACAGCGAGAACCGGGCAGGGACCCTCAAACATGGGAAGCTTGCCTGGGCAGAAAACTGGGATGGGAAGCACACACCAGTTCAGCATATAGGCCCATATGGGCCAGGGCTGGAGTTGGAGCAGGAGCTGGAGCTGGAACCAGGACTCACTTCAGACCCCAGGGGTGCAAAGTCAGTGCTCAATTTACTAAGTCATCCCAGCTTCCCCTCTCAAATTCTTCTTAAGCATAGCTAAGAACCCTCTTCCTACAGCAGCTTTTCTGCAGCACTTTGATCATACAGTAAGACTAAATATAAACTATTATTAGTTTCTTGAAATTGAGGAAATACATGTGTTAATTTATGTGTCAACTTGATTGTGTTAAGGGATGTCCAGATAGCTGTTAAATATTATTTCTGGGTGTGTCTGTGAGGGTGCTTTAGGAAGAGATTAGCATTTGAATCACTAGATTAAACAAAGATCACCCTCACCAAAGTGGATAAGCATTATCCAATCTGTTGAGGACCTATATAAAACAAAAATGTAGAGGAAGGGTAAATTCTCTCTCTCTTCTGAGACATTCATCTTCTACCCTCAGACACTGGTGCTCGTGCTTCTGGAGCTTTCAGACTCAAACTGGGATTTACAGCATTGCCCAGTTCCTAATCCAATTCCCCCAATACTCAGGCCTTTGGGCTTGGACTGAATTACACCACTGGCTTTCCTGGATCTCCAGCTTGCAGACAGCAGATTGTGGGATTCCTTACCCTCCATATAACATTTGACTCAATTCCCATAATAAATCCCTTCATATACTGCTACATAGTCTATTGATTAAATTTCCCTGGAGAACCCTGACTTCTACAACAGGTAAATTGGCATTTGATAGCAAAGACACCTACTAAATTTTAAGTATGGAATTGGTGGGTGGGGGGCCACACAGAGCGAGAACTGGGGCCTCCCACATGGGAAGCATGCCCCCATGAGCCAGGAGCTGAACCAGGGACTTCCCACATGGGAAGCACACCCCAGTTCAGCATATGGGTCCGAACTGGACAAGGCCAGGACCGGGGGTCAATCCTCCAACCCCGGGGGCTGCAAATCGAGCACTAAACCCACTGAGCCATCCTAGCTTTCCCACTTTCAATATTTTGAATACTTCATTACACTTCCTCCTGGCTTGGAGAGTTTCTGTTGAGAAGTCTGATGACATACACTCTGATGGGCTTTCCTTAATAGGTTATGGTGTTGTTTTCCCTGGCTGCCTTGAGGTGTCTTTCTTTGTCTTTGACCTTCGACATCTTTCCTTATAATGTGCCTTGGAGAAGGTCTGCTAGGATTCAGGAAGCTAAGGGTCCTGTTTCCTTTTTGGATTTGAGGTTCCAGTTCTTTCCATAGATTCAGAAAGCTCCCATCTACTATTTGCTTGAACAAATTCTCTGGGCCCATCCCATCCTCTCCTCCCTCCAGAATACTTATTATTATGTTACTCTTTCTAATGAAGTCAGATAGTTCTTATAGAGATCTTTCATTTCTTTTAACTCTCTTGTCTCTCTCCTCTTCCTTCTGTGACATTTTCGTATTTCTGTCTTCAATTTCACTAATTCTTTCCTCCTTCTGGTCAGCTCCGCTTCCTTTGCTATTTCATTTTTCATTTATTTTATTGTGTTGCTTACCTCCAGAATTTCTATTTGGTTCTTTTTTATAGTTCCAATTTCTTTGTTAAAGTATTCCTTTTGTTCACAGATTTCCTTTCTAAGAACATCTAGCTGCTTTTCTGTGTTTAGCTGTCTTTCTTTGATCTCTGAGTGTTTTCATAACTGCAATCTTGAAATCTGTGTCATTTAGCTCATAGATTTCTGTATCTTTAAGTTACTTTTCTAGAAATTTCTCATTTTCTTTCTGAGCATCTTTGTTCCCGAGGGTTTTCATTGCTGTGGGAGTGTTTCTGTTCCTGGGAAAAAACACTTTTCCCCTCACAGGTATGACGAAGTCTTTCTTTCCTTTTTCACTGCAGTGCCTTACAGTATTATCTCTAGGTTATTTGGTTTTCTCACAATGGGAGACTTCCAAGATGTGCTTCTCTTTGATTCAGTCGCCTTGGTCTCTGTGTACCTTCTCCTTGGGAGAATGTGGTTGCCAATGGTATTCTATGTCTCCAAGAACCCACTAAAGTCAGGAGTTGCCATGCAGCTTCACTTTTCCTGGATCCCCCTACCAGCATCAGCAGGAAGGGTGGGGGTGGGGTTCATTGGAAAAGGCATAGGTCTGTTTGCATCACAGGGTAATGGCAGCTTCCTGGTTATAACTGACTACGGTATATGCAGGCATTGGGTGGAGTTGGGGGAGGTGAGCCTCAATCTCTCCTCTGTTGATCTCTGCATCAGTCTCCAGGTCATACTCCATGGCGTGTCTCCACACTGCTCTCTTCCCTTCTCTCTTGCTCACCTCCCTTTCTCTGGCATTCAGGTTTTTTTCTTGCAATGAGTAGGTCTCTCAGCTGAGGCTATGTGTTGCTTAGGGATTCCCTGTTGGATTTAAGTTGTACAATTTGTTGTTCTTTCCAGGAGAGGTTCAAGAGCTTCCTCTCACACTGCCATCTTGATGACATCTGTCATAAAATCTCCCAACAATTTTTTCATTCAAGAAAACAAATGTATTATCAAAGCCCTCTTAACTCTTTTCCATGGATGCTGCCATCCAAACTTATCTTTCATTTAACCAAAAAAATTCTGAAAAATTGACAGATTATCTGTATTTTATCATCACCCATTCACTCCTAAATATTCTTATAATTTGGCTTCTTCTCTCAGCATTCTAGCAAATGTTTCTTGTGCAATTAACAATAACCACTTAATTGTTTAATATAATGGTTTCTTCCTCCAGTCCATTCCTATTTGGCTCAATAATTAAGTAAGGAACACTGCTGAGTAACTACTGTATTGCAGACATCATGCTTATACTGGGACCACAAAGGAAAAATACATGGTACTACTATCAAGGTAATCACAGACCCTTATGTGAGGGAAGAAGAAAGTCAGTTAAGTAATTACATTACAATGCTTGGTATGGAGTCAATACAATACTTATTTGCTAAATGAATAAATGGATGGGTGGAGACATGAATATTTAGATTGATGAATACAATATAATCAACGCTAAAGTCAAGATAATGGTAAAAGGGGCTATGGGAGTACAAGGACAGAAATTACCTCTACACAGTATCTGACTGACACTAATCATTTTACTTTCCCCTTGAAATTCTCTTGTCATGGCTCCTGATATTGAACTTATTTTTCATTTCTCCCAGATCCTCAGTGTTTCTCCAACGGCTCAAGCTAGACAATTTGAAATCATCTCAATTTCCTTCTTCTTCCTTTCTTTCAGTCATTCAATTCATGTGCTAAATCATTCTTCAATCCAGCCTTTCCCCCCTATCTCCACTGAGTTAGCTTTGTTTACACTCTCTTGTTTCTCTCCAACACTATTTTCATACTTCTATAATTGGTAAACTGCCACCCAAATACTCTGTTATTAAATGCAATTTTCTACCTGCAATTAATTATCTTCCTAAAATGAATTTGACCATAACATTTCCCCACTTAAAATACTTCATGATGTCCTACTGATAACTAGATGGAAACAAAGCTTATAAATCTGGCATATAAAGTCCTTCTGTGAGGTCTCAATCTAATTCTTTACCTGGGGGGTTGTGGGGGGACTAATCACATAACAAAAGCCAACTTAGCTAGTCAACTTCTAATCTGTGCTTCATAGCATTTTCGTCCATTCCTTAAATTGATCTGTAACTATTTCATTCCACATGAACTGTCTCCTTCTCCAGGGGCTGTGGGCTGTTATGTTATGTCTTACCAATATTTATGTTCCTGGTACCTATCAAAGTATCTATGTCAATTAATACTTTTTGAATGGTTAGGTATTCTATGATTTCAGCACAGGTTCCACAAATTCTTTCTTTTTTTGCTTAGAAAACAGTCTTGCATTTGTTTTGTTTTTTTTTAATTTTGGTTCAGATTACAAAGCTAAATTAACTGCACTTTAATATAACACACAGTGAAGTGAGTACAGAAAGTATCACTGAGCCATAGAATGTAAGAAATATTAGAACATGAGAACTGCCATAGTTAATTCATAGTCTGTCCTGAGATATGGTTGCTCAAGAGCAGTTTCCTCTCAGGTTTGAGTATTACTGTACACACTGAGCTGCTGGTATGAGGAAGGCAAATGTCTGGAGTACTGTGGAGGAAGAAGAGAAGACTTAAGGTATGAAAATAATACTGCATGTTAAGACTATATCACTTTTATACATTATTCTATTTGTATTCATTTAATCCTTACAATAACATTGCAGGGGAGGCACCAGCATCACTGTTCCCATTTTATAACCAGCAAGTAGAGGTTAAAAGAGATTAAATGACTTGACAAAAATTGCACAACCAATAATGATTGACCTGGGTATTCAATTCAAGTCCTCTGACTATTCAGTCTTTGCTCTCAATTATAATAGTCTCATGAAAGAGTTGCAGGTATAATTAGCATTATACCTAATATAAAATTTACATAACACAATCTGGAACACATTTAATGACTCAATGTCTTTAATATCTATAGAATAACTTACAACTTTGATGGAACTTTTATGAATTACATCTCAGACTCACTAGCAGCCTGTAAGATAAGCATGGAAAATTTATTCCCATTTTAGAGATGAAGACATTTAAACTCAGACCTGTGTAATGACTTCCCCAAAGTCACATAGTACTATATTATTAAATCCTTGTTGAGACCTTTTAATTATGCTGCATATTTTTATAACTGATAAGCAATTAAATTGATCATTTTAAGATTTGCCTATATGTAAATTATGCCAATTATGTATTATTTTATGAGATAATATATAATAAATGCTTAACACAATACATAACATAAAATAAACACTCAATAAATTAGATATTATGCTGTATATAACCAAACCAAATATAATTTTTTTCCTGCTTCCATTTCTTACTACATCTGTAATCACTTTTAATTGTGGAGAAGCATTTTCATCCTTGGAAATGTGGGCACAGGTTTCAGATACCTAGTTTTTACATCATAATGCATTTTCTATCCTCATTATCCCCATGTTCTAGACTCAGAGGGAACAAATAAAGTACTTTTTTCTCTCCATACTATGGTGTCATCCCTTCCTGTTGGCCATAAACGCCACATGCTCTAGATCTGGGGCCTGCAAACTTCTGTCAAGTTCCAGAAAGTAAATATTTTAGGCATTGTGGGGGTCTATGTTTCAACTACTCGACTCTGCTGTTGCAATGCAAAAAAGCCATTGGCAATATGTAAACAAACGGGCATGGCTGTGCTCCAATAAAACTTTATTTTCAAAAAGAGACAGCTGGTCAAATTTGGCCCATGGGCCCTTCAAGGCTCTGTATAACCGAGTTTGGGAACTGCAAGGAATCCAATGAAATGCTGGGAGTGTGGTAGTAACAGAAGTGGGGGAGGGAGGCATGAAAGGAAAATATATTTTTTAATTTGCTTCTCCATACCTGTTATCTCACAATCTGAGATTCTTCTTATGCCTTTCTCTATTTTTCCTTCCCATCTTCACCTGAGGAGTGTTTGAGCACATCTCTGGTTCTATGCTTTTCATATTAACTTCGGTTGTTTTTGATACTGCATGACTGAAGATAGTAAAAAAGATGGACCAAATAGCTTATGTCCAGTAGTGTCCCTGGCCTCCTGATGTAAAAAAATAGTGCAAGTCCAAATAACAGACCAGATCTGAAATAGTGAAGGGATCAGAGGGCAAAAGCATATAGTATCCCATCCGAATAAACAAAAGAAGAACAGACACACTGAGATAAAGACTGAGGACTTTACTGCTGATAACTAATCACATGCACCTTCAACTAAACACTGAGAGGTAAAAGATCTAAATGAGTTACTTTTGTGGACATGAACATGCACAGCTTAGTGGAATCACTGCACCCATATGCTGGGTTAGAAACAGAACTGAGGGTGTATGGGAGGCAAGGGCCCAAGGTACTGTGAGTAAAGAAGAATAGAAGATTTAAAATACAAGGATGGTAACAGAATAAGTAAGATTCTGGGTGTTTCTGGCTGAGACATTTTGTCATGTCCCACAATACCATTTTGCCTTTTATCAGAGAGCTGCAAGAAACATGATTGAAATTTCTAGCTGGACTAAGGGAAATGTGCCCACATAGAAACATTAGGGATCATAACATATTATCTATCAAATTGAAATTTTTAAATAATTATATCTTTATTTTGAGGTAAAATCAGCAATTCTTAATAGAACTCTCATGATTATAACTATTTATCCTAACAGGCAATTCTTCTTTTCAAAAAGTATTCATTTAAATGAATAAATATTTTCCTTAATTATTTAAGTATTTCTTATACATTGTTAGAAATAAGTTTTCAAAAGCATGATAAATACACAAGTTTAAAGATGTAAAATTAGTATATGGAATAGAATTTTAACCAAAAAAAAGAAACATAGAATACTGGTCAATATTAGTATGAAGCTGAGGAATACAGTGAAGAAGCAACATGGAGAGTCACTACAGCCAAGCTGCTAAGTTACTAAAATCAAGTAGGTTGAAGAATGAGGAAATTATTCTATTCTTGCTTTAACTAACCTAGGAATTTAAACTTTTGAACTTTATAAATTATACATCAAACCTCTAGGTAACCTTCTGATTACCTACTGAAGGACTAAGGAAAGAATGTTCACATATCGGGATCGCCTGACAGCTAGAAGATTACCATCTCAACCAATCCAGAGGAAAGAATGGACTGATTCTTCTCAAAAATGTACTTTATACTATAAGAACACTTAACTTTTCTTTATTTGGAACACTACTGGGTTTTTGCCTAGTTGTGTTCCCAGTTTACAAACACTAAGACCCTTCAATAATCTTTATCATTTCTCTCTAGCCAAAGCCTCCAGACTATGAGCTCACTTGACAAACCAAATGACAACTATATGCTAATACAATATACTAATCCCATCAGATTAAAATAAATAAAAACCAATATCCTTGAAATAATTTATTCTTGAACAAAGGAGTGTTCTATATATCCAATAGGTAGTCATCAAATATTTGTATTTGACATGTATAACATTTTCTTGTGGCTATAACTATGTTACAATCATGTTATGTTCTTCCATAGTAAACCCTGTGGTTTAGTCTTTTTTGTTTTACTTTTTAAATCTTTTTTTAGCTTTATTTTTTAATTTTTATTCTTTAATCATGATAAAGTATACATAACAATAAACTTACCATTTTAACCAGTTTTATGTGTACAATGCAGTGGCATTGTCAATGTTGTAATTACAACCATCACCATCATCCATCTCCAAAACTTTTTTATCTTCCCAAACTGAAACTCTGTGTCCATTAAATACTACCCCCATTTCCCCCTCCGTTCAGCCCCTGGCATGCTACAAAATTTTATTTCTCTAGGTACCTCATATAAGTTAAATCATACAGTAGTTATCTTCTTGTGACTAGATTATTTCACTAGCATGTTTTCGAAGTTCATCCACACTGTAGCATGTATCAGAATTCCCTTCCTTTATAACCTAAATACCCAAATGTATGTATATGAGGTCTATCCAGAAAAACTCCAGCCATTATCAGTATAATAAGGTTTGCACAAAATCAATGTAACCTGGCAGTCAAGGAGAGTGGACTGGAATATGCATGAGTGAACGATGACTTCACCATACTAGTCAGCACTAGACATCATTGGGTGAAAATGTGTACTGGGTAGCCATTGCATTTAAAATACAATGAGGCAGCTGATGGTGATTCCAACAAATGATTTTTCAGAATGTTTTGAACATATGAGACACTAGGAGAACTGTGTGAGGTCTCAAGGTGCTTACTTTGAAGGGGATTGAGGTGTCATTGTCCTATGTACAATACAAGGCCTGACAATTAAGTTCACGAACTCATCTGAGAAAAAGTGCTACATACCTCATTGCTGAATATCATTTTGGTCACTTTCAAAGTACTCCCCTTGGGAAGCCAAGCACAGATGCCAGCACCTACTCACTCTATGCTTCAAAGTGATTTTGGATTTATTTTTCTGGAATGGTCATCAGTCCATCATCATATAACCCTTGATAACCAGAATGTCATATCTTCCTTTCAATATTTCCTTTACCTTCAGGTAAAGAAAATAGTCACTGGGGGCCAGAACAGATGAATAGGAAGAGTGTCCCAATACAGTTATTTGCTTACTGGCTAAAAACTTCCTCAGAGTGTACCACGTGATCTGGTGCATAGTCATGCTGCAAGAGCCATGAGTTGTTGGCGAAAAGTTCAAGTCATTTTCATCTAACTTTTTCAGGCAGCCTTTTCAGCGCTTCCAAACAGTCAACTTGGTTGACTGTTTCTCCAGACGATACAAATTCATAATGAACAAACCCTTTAATATCAAAAAATGGTTAGCAACATCATTTTGACTCTTGACTGATGGAACTGTTTTGGTCATGGAGACTTGGCTACTTCCATTGTGTACTTTGACACTGATTCAGTGTCGTGTTGGCACACCCACATTTCACACCAGTGATAACATGGCCTAAAACATCATCTTGCATCGTCTTGCTTCTCCAAAAGGTCTTGGCAAATTTCAACTCTCCTTTGCTTTTGTTCATCACTGAGCTCCTTCAGAACCATTTCAGCACATACCTTTCTCATGCCAAGATTATCAGTGAAGATTTTCCTAACTGTTTCTCTATCAATGCTGATTTGGTCTGCTGTGCTTCTCACAGTCAGCTGATGATTTAGATGCACAATTCAATGAATTTTTGCAATGTTTTCATCAATTCTGCTCGTTACTGGCCGCCCTGACTTCTCTTCATCAGTAATGCTTTCTCACTCCTCAGAAAAACATTTAAACCATTTGTACACTACCATTTTCTTCATAGCATTATTCCCATAAACTTGGAATAACATGTTCCTGATTTCACTTCCACTCTTGACAAGTTTAACAAGATATTTAATGTTTGTTCCTCATTATAACTCAAGTTCCGACATCTTGCGACAGCATATAAACACGCAACAACAATAATGTACACCATTCAGCAAGACACCATCACATGGCAACAGAAACACAACTGTGGAACATTGATATACCAAGGTTATGAAACCTTACAGAGTTGTTTGTACAGTGCTGCTAACATAAGTGCACGATGGCAAGATCATTAACCTAAATTGACAGACTTTGTATTTCCTTTTTTAAGATTTATTTTTATTGTTTTTTTGACAGAGAGAGAGAGATACAGAGACAGAGACAGAGAGAAGGGGGAGGGCCCAGGACAATCTCCATAGTAGCACATCATTCGTTTTTCCACATAGTTTCATTCCACAGGTGGGCAAGGGGCTGCACAGGGCAGGAACTGAGCCGGGGTCTTCACCCTGGTGAGAACTGAACTGGGGGCGCTCCCCAGTTCAGCATATGGATCTGCACAGGCTGGGGCCGGGATTTGATCCTCGGTCCCCGGGGCTGTAAAGTGAGCGCTTAGCCCACTGAGCCATTGAGGCTTTCCCCTTTGTATTTCTTGTATCTTGTATCTGCTTCAATAAATGCCTCTATTTTCCATATTACATGTCTGGATACTGTCTGGACAGACTTCATAAACTACCTTTTATTTCCCCATTCATCCATCAATAGACATTGGGTTGCTTGCAACTTTTGACCATTTTTAATAATACTCTGAATATACATATGCAAATATCTGTTCAAGTCCCTGCTTTCAATTCTTTTGGATATATACATAGAAGTGGAATTGCTGGATCATGTGGTAATTCTATGTTTAATTTTTTTTTTATTGTTAAATTTAATGGGGTGACATTAGTTGGTAACAATTAGGTAGTTTCCAGAGTACAAGTCCACATCACATCACTCATGCATCACATTATGTGTCCACCTCCCTGAATCAGCTCCCCTTTTTTGAGGAACCTCCATTGACTTACACCATGTTACATACCCACTAACAATGTACAAGGGTTCCAATTTCTCCACATCCTCACCAACACTTTTTTTTTCTTGTAACAGCTACCCTCATGAGTGTGAAGTGGTATCTCGTAGTGGTTTTGATTTGTTATTCCCTAATAAATAGTAATGTTGAGCATCTTTTCATGTGCTCATTGGAATTTGTATATTCTTTGGAGAAATGTCTATTCAAGTCCTTTGCCCATTTTTTAATAGGGTTGTTTGTTAAACTCATATATCTTATAACTAAACATTTTGCTAAAGTTTTGAAACTTTGGTATTTTCACTTGATAATCTTTTGTGGGGTTTATGTTCTTTACAAATTAGATTCACTGATTCCATGATGTGATATTCTAGCAACATCCTTAACCTCTTAGGGTACATAACTATTACTTATTCAACATACATTTGACCTCTGTGATTAAAGATACTATGGTTTTAAAAAAAAGGCTGATAGCTGTAATACTGCAGTAATGCCAGCTTGGAAGGCTATCCAAAAAGTGGAAAAAAATATATTGGCATTCCTGAAATAAATGCTATCTAAATTTTATCTAACATTTTTTTTTCACTCTTTTAAGTATAACATTTCTTCTTATCTAGCATTGCTGCTTTAAATTTATGGATTTATTTTCAAGTCCATTACCATAAAGGGAAACAATTCAGTCCTGAGGACAGACTTTTTGGATGGTGGTTAAGTCTTGGCATGTTTATCTGGCACGATCTATGAAACATTCAACTTGCAAAGATTTTGAAATTACTACAGCTTTGACATTAACTAACATTGTCATCTTTTCCCCTCTTGCTTCTTTGGTTCCCAAGACATTCTTTAAATTGGGAGCCATTATATACATATATTAGAAATCAGGGACCAAAGGCAAAACCAACTGATACTAGATTTATACCATTATTTCTAGGACCAAGCTATATTTTTGCTTCAGGAATTTTAACACATTGATAAAACAGCTCAACCTCCTTTTCGAGTCTTAGATTTCTCTTTTACTGGTCAATAGTATAAGAAAATAAAAGTATTTGTGACATGAACTAGGTCAAACATACATTTATGTATAAAATCATGTCATGAGATGGTATTCACTATATATCCATAATGACACCTCAGCAGAGCTTTTTTGTCTCTTTTAACATAATAGAGAATCATTTTGTCCATGTGCCAGTCCAATAGCTTTTCTTTTTTATTTTTTTTAATTTGTTTATTTTGTTTGAGAGGTGAGAGACAGAGGTAGACAGAGAGAGAGAGAAAGAGAAGGTGGGGAGGGCCCAGAGCAGTCTCCATAGATGCACATCATTAGTTGTGACATAGTTTCATTCCACACAGGTGGAGGTGGGTCAATGCAGGGCAGAAACTGAAATGGGAGATGAGAACCTTTGATGCCGTGCCATCCCAGCAGTTACCAGTTGCATCACAGTTGAGCACATGGGCCAGAGCAAGGATTCAATCCCAGGACCTTGCGGTTACAAGGCAAGTGCTCTACCTGCTGAGCCACCCCAGCATCCTTATTTTATTTTCTAAATCCCAGTTTCATAAAGAGTTCCCAAGGAAAACCTTAATAATGCTACTTATCCCAGTAATAACTCAGTAACAGCTTTAAAGTAGTATTTGCTATTGAGAAAATATATTTATTTAAAAATTATGTATATAGAAATACTTGACTTTTTAATTTGTTTAAATAATTAAAAATGCAAATGAAATTAGTCAAAATCCTTTTATTAAATAATATCTCATACTTAAAAACTTTGAAGACAGATAACTCAGGTTTCTTCTATTTAATGTTATTTTTTACCACCTGAAAAACATAAGTTCTTCAACAAAATTTGAGTTTACGAACGTTCAAACAGGACTCTCTTGTCTCAATTTCAGATGAGGCTTCAAACCCAGAAAAAAATGTATTAAGTCCAGTACACAATGTAGGTCACACTAAACAATTATGAAACCAGTTTTGCTTACCTTAGCTCACAATCCGTTTGAGGGTTTGCAAGAAAACTAGAAAGGTAAATAATATTTTTAGCAAGGTTTTCCTTAGAAATAGTTAACAGGGTGCTAGGCACCTCACCCTGTCACAGTAGAGATGTAAACTGCCTCCCCTTTACTTCAAGCCACCTGAGGAACACTTCAGAAAATCTGGGATTCTGGCCTGTGTTCTGAGAATTTGAAATTACCAAAGTACTTTTAACATGTGCTTAAAATTATACCAAAAGCAAGAAGTTATGGTTACATCAGTTGAAAGCAGAAAAACTGACAGATAAACTAACTAGTTCATTAAAACAGAATTGTACCCATTATGGCTGCCTATAGGACAAGATTATCTGAACAGATAGAATCTTTGTACAGAGAACTACAAAAGTCCGGGGACTGAAGGGGTAAAAATATAGTCTGAGCTCTCAGAGAATCCTATTATAGAACTCCCCACAAGACAATGAGCTATCAACTGACCTACAGGCAACAGAAGGCTCAAATGCAAGGCTCCAACTACACCAGTCAGATAATGGTTTTTTTGGTACTCATTAATTCACTTCCATTTCCCTAAGAGGTCTTGACTCCGAAGAAATCCCAAACCACAGCTAGTAATAAGGAAGAGACAGATCATGGAAGAAGAAACTATCAGACTACCCTCTTTGGCTAGTTCTCTAATGCACTATCTGTCTCCCACCTTCCTGCCTCTTCAGGTTTCCAAGTCAGTCCCAAGTTGGAGAAAGGAAAAATCATAAACTGAACAAGAGTTTGAAGTTTTTATTTTAGATTGGACTAGACTTTTTAATATTTTAAATGAAATAGCTGCAAAAAATCTATAGTACTTGCCTGGGATTTCATCCCTGGGTGAGGAAAATGAGTCAAGAGTGCAGGTTTGCAGAGGTAGGGTGGGAAAGAATAAAGTTTCTGCTTACACTCAACAAGTGCAGCTGTTATATCGATAAGGGTAAAAAGTATTTAACGATAAAAAGGGTATGCCCTTGAGGGATAAATTGAAGGCATAAAGTCACTTTCTGGAGTCAGTCCATATCTACAAACAAAATATAATCTAAGTCCCTAGCTTTATGGACTGTTTTGAAATCTATCTATGAGCTAAGTTTCTTTTCCTCTGCAAAGACAGTATCATTTTTTTGTTTAAATAATAAATTTAGAATGAAGTGGTAAATATGTCAAACCTCCCTTTTGCTAGGGATCACTCACTACAAAGTTGGACAGGTGGCCACAATGCTTTAAAATTCTGGGGAAAAAAAATATTTTCTGATGGAAGAGGGTGCAAGAAAGACACTCATAATTTAGACCAGTAGTTTCTAATTACTTTGACTATGAGGGCCTCTTTTAATGCCGTGCCCATATTGATTATTCAATCTAGAAATGATGTTGAATGTCATGTGAACTAACCTGGATTACTTTTAGAGGTTAAAAAAAAAACAACTTTCCCTTTGTTATTCCATTTGAGTTAATTCTAATTATTTTTCTTCCTTTCTTTTCTTCTTCTTGCTTTCTTTCCTTCTTTCCTTCATTCCTTCCTCCCTATACTCCATCCTTTCCTTTCTCCCTCCCTTCCTTCCTTCTTTTTCTCCCCTTCAAAATTTTAATGAATTCACAGTGCAAGCAAACTTCTAATTACTCTTTTTTAGAAGATGTGGTGGTTATGTGGTGAATATGCAAAAAATTATGAGGATAACTAACTCTGTAAGAATCCAAATCAGCAGTTTCATTTTGCATTGTCGCTGACATATGAATGTTGGATACAGTTGCTAGATGATTTGCCATACTCATTTTGGCTTACAATTTCCTGCTACTGACTCTGAAACTCCATGAGGGAACGATTATTTCTTTAGTAATCTAAAGTTATTTTATCTTTTTTTTTTTTTTCATTGTTAAATTTAATGGGGTGACATTGATTGGCAACACTTAGTTTCTGGATGTACAAGTCCATATCACATCACCCATGCATCGCATTATGTGCCCACCACCCAGAATCAGCTCCCCCACCACCAACTTTCCCTCCCCCCTCCTCCCCCCTCTCCAGGTAACCACCAAACTATTGAGTGTGTCCATAATGCTGGTGCCCACTCCCACCTCCCCTCCCACTCTTGCTCCCCTCTCCTCCCCTTCCCTCAGTCAATCATCCAGCTATTGAGTGTGTCCATAGGTCTCTGTGTCTTTGTACTTTATCTTAATAGCTACTCTCTGAAACATTAATTTTACTTCAGTTTCCAAAGTTTATAAGTAAGTTCTTCAGTGAATCAATCAGTATTTAATTCCTACATCATTAAAGATTTTTTTTAATGTAATGTGGAGCATCCTCTACTGCTCTTACCCATTCCAGTATACTATGGCACTTGCAGTGTCTTCTCAAGCATTCTGCTCCCAGTTTTGGTATATCAGGCACATTGGCTTTCTTAAGCCATTAAGTGTATCTCGGTACTTTCCATCTCAGGGCTTTTGCACACGGTATTCTCTCTGCCTGAATCATTCCTTCCCTTGCTCTTTGGCTGGCTCCTTCTCATACTTTAGGTCTATTAAATGTTACCTCCCCAGAAAGGCCTTCCCTGACCATCCCATTTATAGTATGTGTCCCCTCCTCCATTAATCTTCATCACAGGACCCTGCTTAATTCTTTCATAACAGCACAATTTGTTAGAAAATCCCATATCATATTTTTAACTTTTTTATAAAATGTCTCTGACACTAGGTTGTAAACTCCTTAAAGGCAGCAACTATGTCTGCACTGTTTGCCCTGTACATGCAACACAGCCAGAAACATACAGAAGCTCAATAAATATGTGTTGGAGTTGGGGTGAGGGGGACAAAGGAATGGATGAAGAGAACTATTTGGGTATTTGTGAACCTTTTGTTGTTACTTCTAGGATAGAAGAGTATATGAAATAATACAGCAAACACTCATGCTTACGTGGCAAATACAGTTGAAGTCCTATGTATATCCTTTCTCTGTCCCATATCCTGTCCTCCTCACCCCCCCTCCCAGGGATAATCATTCTCTTGAATATAGAATTTTTCATTCGCATGTATATTTTTATACTTTAATCACATGTGAGTGAATTACTCAATAATATTTTATATAATTTTAACATCATATATACACTACCACACTCTACATCATCTGTTGTAACGTCCTTTTGTCACTGAATATTATCTTTGTAAAACTCATCTACATTGACTTCATGTGATTCCAGTTCATTCTTTCCAATGATTACTAGTATCCCATTATATAACATATTTATGCATTTTCCTATTGAAATATGTTTCACCTTTTTGAAATTAAAGCCAATGCTGCTATAAACATTCTTCTTCATGTCTCCTCATGCGCATGTTCAAGAGTTCCTATAGAAACAAACCTAGAAGTGAAATTATAGATCATAGGGTAGATTCATGTAAAATCCAAACAAAAGAGCCAAACTCCTTTCCCACATGGACATCAATTGATAGTCCTCCAGCAATAGTCAAGGGTTCCCTTGTTTTATCCATACGTAGTATTGTCAGACTTTTAAATGTCTCTCAACCTCTTAGGTGTGAATTAAAAAATAATTTTTAATTTGCATTAGTCTAAAGACTAGTAAAACTGAGTACGGTAACTTTTTACTGGTCATTCAAGTTTCCTTTTCTAGAGCATGCCCATTTTTCTCTTAAATTGTTTCTCTTTTTTTCTATTTGAATTAAAAAATAATTTTTAATTTGCATTAGTCTAAAGACTAGTAAAACTGAGTACGGTAACTTTTTACTGGTCATTCAAGTTTCCTTTTCTAGAGCATGCCCATTTTTCTCTTAAATTGTTTCTCTTTTTTTCTATTTGATTTGAGAGAATTTTTTAATATTCTGGTTATTAATCATTTGTCAATTAGCTTCCAAGAGTCATTACTTGTCTTCTTGCTTTTTTATAGTGGTTTTTGATGCATAAAAGTTTTCATTTTAAAGATTTATTTTATTAATTTTTGACAGAGAGAAACAGAGACAGAGAGAGACAGAGAGAAGGGGGAGGGCCCAGAGCAGTCTCCATAGTTGACATTAGTTTTCCATATAGTTTCACTCCACCGGCGGGCACAGGGCTGCGCGGGGCAGGAACTGGGCCGGGAGCCTCCCACATAGGTCCCGGCAAGAACTGAACTGGGGGCACTCCCCAGTTCAGCATGTGGGTCCGCATGGGCCGGGATTCGATCCTTGGTCCTCGGGGCTTCAAACAAGCGCTTTACCCGCTGAGCCATTCCAGCTTTCCCAAGTTTTCATTTTAAAATGTACTCCAGTTTATCAATCTTTTCCTTTGTAGTTTGTACTTTTTGAATGTTATCTTAAAGTCATAAAGACATTCTCCTATACCATTTCTAAAAGTTTTAAGGTTTTACTTTTTATATTTAGACCTTATGTTGACCTGAAACATTATTATACTGCATAAAATAAACTCTAAATTCAATTTTATCTTTCTCCATAAGGATAAGCAATGGTTCTACCATAATTACTGCCATTTCATGCTTTAATTATCTATAATATAATCCCTTAAAACATTTCCATATATATACCAGTATATTTCTGAGCTCTCTGTTTTATACCATTGCTCTATGTCTTTATCCTTCTGCTAATACCACATTATCGTATTATTATGCTTGCCATAAGTCTTGATACCTAACAGGGAAAACCTGCCTCCCATGTTCTTCCTTAAAACTGTCTTGGCTATTGTCCCTTTGTTTTAATATGTACTATTTCTCCATTTCATAAGTAGAGCTCTAAGGCTTTTTCTACTTAAAACTAAAGAATGGGTCTAACTCTCTGGAATAGTCTCTCTAAATTTAGTCCTACTGTCCCTCATGAGGTGCAAGTGGAACCTTCCAATTTCTTCATACCAGAACAAAGATTAAGAAAGTACTATTCAGCGATAAGAAATGATGAAATACAGTCATTTGTGACAACATGGATGGACCTAGAGACCATCTTATTAAGTGAAATAAGTCAGACTGAAACAATCAGGAAACATATGACCTCACTTATAGGTGGAATATAAAACTGAAAGTTACAAAGACACAGAGACCTATGGACACA
>PVKE010027544.1:0-21529 GCA_004027555.1 Craseonycteris thonglongyai | reverse complement strand
AAGAACACTATTGTAATGAGATTTATTTCAGTAGATTAAAGTTTGTTAACTTTTATTGAACAACACATATATTACAGAGTGTTATTATAAAATATTAGGAGATTAGTTGTAGTCTACATAGCTGTATGATTTTGTTTTACCATTATTTAGGATGTTGCATCTTATTGTAAGGTGACCAGATTTTAACACTGGTAAAGCGGGACACCATTAACCGGGGGGGAGGGGGTTCTTGATTAAAAATTTGGTCTATCTCCTGCCGTTCCCTAGCCTGTCGTGCATTCTTTCCAAAAATCGGGACTTTTTTAAAACGCCGCGGGACATGGGACAAATTGTTAAAAATCAGGACTGTCCCGCCAAAAGTAGGACGTCTGGTCACCCTATCTTATTGGACAAAAATCTTGTTCAAGTCTTTTGAAAGACATGTAAAATAAGCAATTCAAATGGGATGAGGAAGAAGTTAAACAGGGAAGATTAAACTAAATTCTAGATTTTGCATATGTCAAAGTAGGTATCATTAGACCTTTGAAGATGTGGCTATTATATAAAAAAAAAGAACTGTTTATGAGGGATTTCTTTCCTTCCTTTCTTTTCCCTTCCATTTACTTTCATTCCTTTCCTTTCCCTTCCATTCACTTTCATTCGTGAGAAAGAGGAAGAAGAGGAGGCCAGCCCTCCAGATCTGTAAGCCACCATGGTCCTTGGAAAATAGTTTGCTAGGGCAAGTATATTTTAAGTTGACCTATGATTCACGTTTTATAATCTCTAATGTTATGTTTTGGGTTTTATCCTTAGCTTTGTTCAATAACATAAAGACTCACGGGCATTGACTCTAGACATAAATGAGTGTTTACCTTATTTATTTCATGCAATGCTTCTCTAATATGAAGAGAAGGCATAGGTTCAGATTCTGAAGTGGAGATAAAAGTCATGTGAGCCAGGGCGATGAGCTTGGAAGCTGTTGTGGTTGTGAAGGCCTGTGTCAGGCCTGGTGGCCAATGGAATGGAGATGAGAAATGTTTCAGCTGTAGGGCTGGACTGCTGAAGTAATTCAACAAATATTCCTAGAGGACCTGCTCTGTGCCAAGCACTATGCTGAAAATAGGGGTTACTAAGATAATTTCTGCCCATAGGGAATTTATAGTCTA
Source organism: Craseonycteris thonglongyai (assembly GCA_004027555.1). Classification (NCBI taxonomy): domain Eukaryota; kingdom Metazoa; phylum Chordata; class Mammalia; order Chiroptera; family Craseonycteridae; genus Craseonycteris; species Craseonycteris thonglongyai. The sequence goes on along the minus strand of PVKE010027544.1, from coordinate 20,384 downwards.
ATTGGGAGTAGGAGGGAAAATAAGAATCACTGATAAATGTACTTCTCTTTTCAGTTGAGATGTTATTAATACCTCATTTAATTCTAGCAACAATACCTAGCACAAGGACTAGTACGTAATGACCACCCAATAAGGATTTCTTGAAGGAACAAACTGAATTGTGAACCAGATTATTATATTCTTGGGTCCTATTTGATTAAGAGAATATTCCCCACATGATTGAGAGACAAAAAGCACTGTGCTTTCTTTTATCTTGAGTCTGTGTTGCTGATATGAGTTTAGATGGGTGGAGGGTAGGTCCACATTCTTTGTGACCAAGTTAGAGTCCTTCCAGGCAGCCATTGGAGACAATGCAAAATAAGGACTTGACTGGCCTCAATGACCCTGATCACCCATTCCCTCCCAGCTAGGCCTTCATTGTCTTGCATTCTCTTTCTAATTTCCCCAAAGGATCCCAGGACTGTACCTCAGATCTTGGTGGTGTGACCTAAGCATGGAGCAGATCAACTGATTGACAGGAGAGGAAGAGAAAGAGATGTGAGGGACAACTGTGGAGAGCTTAGGGTGCTGCTCAAGAGCTGGCTCCAGTCCTGTCAACAACTTCGCTAAGAGTGTGAGGGTGAATGTGGGATCTTGGGGTTAGACTGGAATATCAGAAGCAGCCAGCATCAAGAGTATGATAGCGTTGTGATGGGCTGCTGAGGCCGATTCATGTTGAACAGATCTTTCTAGGTCTTTTTCCAGGTATGTTTTGAGAACTAGGAGAGGCACAGTCAGGACTATGAGGTGAATCCGGGCTTGGAATTGAAACAGTAGGAATGAAAGAAGGTCAGAGGATTGGGGGTGGGGGAGAAGGGGCAACACTCTACTATGTGACTGTGAGGTCCAGGTGGGGTTAGGATTGTTATTGGAAGAGTTCCATAGAACATGGTGAAACAGTGAGAGGTGAGTATGTAGACATTCTGGTGAAGTGAAAGAAAAGGTTCAGAGAATACTGAAGTGAGGAGTTTATCCTGAAACCTAACAGATTGTGAATAATAGCACCAACTGCAAGGTGTGACTTAGTTTGGTCACTGGTTGTGCTAAGGTCATTGTACTTCTCTAAAAGCAAGTGTAGAAAAAAAAAAAAAGAAGAGTTACCTGTTTGTGTTTTGTATTCCACAGTGCTTAAAGAATTAGAACTTTCTGTTTTACAGTTAAGAATCTCTGGGTGCTTCATAATTAGAATGTATGGATATTGAAGTTTTCTGGAAAAATATTTTGGTGTTACAGGTTAGGTTTAGGTTTTGAAGAATTAGTCCCTGTGTAACTTCATGGAAAAAGAGATACAAATACCATTGATCTCGTATATCAATGCTATTTGTATTTCTATTTCCATGAAGTTATTTTCCCTTGCTTGAAACTTTGATCAAATTGTTCTTAGAAAATTAGGAGTGCTTTATTTCAGTGCCTTTGAAACAAATAATCCTGCACCATTTACAAGAATGGGATTCAGAGTCTCACCAGCCTCAGTTTGAAAATTTTGACTCCATTTAATAACAGAATCCCAGTATCCTTATCTATAAAAATGCTATAGTGGTATTTTCCTCAAAGGTTCTTGGGAGGAGAAATAAGGAAATATGTGCAAAGCTTTGCACAGTGCCTGGTACATAGTAAGTACTCAATAAATGGTAGATATTATTTTTTTAATAAAAAAATTTTTTTAAGTTGTGGTAAAAATAGAAAGCCTAAAAATTTGCCATCTTAATTTTTATATAGTGAGTAAACTGTTCTTCCAAGATGACATTGCCAGTAGGCACAGATTTGCATACAATAGTTATGTATTAACTGTTTATAATTTACAGTAGTATTTTAACCATTTTCTCAGTATACAGTTCAATGGCATTAAATACATTCAGATTGTGCTGTCATTGCCATCATCCATCCACAGAAACCTTTTCATCTGGCAAAACTGAAACTCTACCCATTCATTAGTAACAACTTCCCATTCCCCCCACTCCTAGTCCCTGGCACCCACCATTCTACTTCCCGTCTTTATAAATTTGACTACTCTAGGTACCTTATGTAAATGGAATCATATATATTTGTCCATTTGTGTCTGGGTTTTTCACTTGCATATTGTCCTCAAGGTTTATTCATGTTGTAACATGTGTTAGAATTTTCTTCCTTTTTAAGGCTAAATTATTTGTATGGATATACCACATTTGGTTTATCCATTCATCTGTCCATGGACACTTGGGTGGCTTCTACCTTATGGCCATTGTGAATCATACAGTTGTGAACATGGGTGTGCAAGTGTCTGTTCCAGTCCCTGCTTTCAGTTCTTTTGAGGACATACCCGGAACTGGTATGCTGGACCACTAAGCAGTGCTGGCATGCAGAGCAGGTTGCTTTTTTGAAAATTTATAAGCTGAAATGATATAAGGTGAATTTGAGTTTCCAGCATAGATAGTGGTATAATAAGTAGGAGGCTAGAGACTTGACTAAGAGCTCACGATGTCTCACTTTTTGTGAAAATAACTCAAATACCATATCTGTCGTCTCTACATTATTTTGTAGAATAGAGTTTGTCATGGTATGTTAATCAGGGCAATATGTAATCACTTATAAAATAGTATTTACCGGTATACATTATCATGGAATATAATAATCATATTTTATCTTTTGCACAAAGTAGTTTCTTAGCATTTTAACCATTGCTGGTTTAGAGAACTCCCTTTAGCCATTCTTTTAGGGTAGGTCTGCTAGCCACAGCCTCTTAGTTTTCCTTCACCTGAGAATGTGTTGATGTCCCTTTTTTCCTGAAGGGTCTTTTTGCTGGATATGGAGTTCTGGGCTGACAGTTCTCTTTCTTCAGCACTTGAATAATGTGCCGCTTCCTCCTGCCTCTTTGGTTTCTGATGAGAAACCTGCTGTCGTCCCAAGTGTTTTTCCCTTCTAGGTAAGATGTTTCTCTCTCACTACTTTAAAAATCTTTCTCTTTGTCTTTAGTTTTCAAAGTGTTTGATTATCATGTATCTTGGCATGAATTTCTTTGGATATATCTGAGGTTCCCTCAAGTTTTTGAATATGTAGGCTTATACATATCCTTTGCCAGATTTGCAAAGTTTTCAGCCATAATTGCACCAAGTACGTTTTTAGGCCCACCCTCTTTCTCCTTCACATCCAGGACTTAGATGACATGCATAACAGATATTTTGTATAGTCCTACAAGTTGTTGACACTGATCATTTTCTTAAATCTATTTTTTCTTTATTATTCAAATTGGGCAATTTCTGTTGTTCGTATCTTTGGGTTCACTGATTCTTCAGTCATCTCCATTACACCTAGTAAGTTTTACTTTCAGCTATTGTATTTGATATACTATTTTTTTCCCTGAGACTTTCTATTTTTTCATTTCTTTCATGTGTATGCATAAATGATTGTTGAAACATTTTTTATGATGCCTACTTTAGAATCCTTATCAGATAACCCCAGTTTCCATTTCATCTTGGTGTTGGCATCATTGATTGTCTTTTGTCGTTCAAGTTGAGATTTTCCTTGTTTTTAGTATGGCGAGTGATTTTGATTATATCCTGGACGTTTTGGGTATTATTTTATGAGACTCTGGATCTTATTATATCTTCTGTTTTAACAGACCTCCTCTGACATTGCGCCAGCAGGAGATAAGGGGGCACTCCCTCATTATTGCAAGGTGAAGGTAGAAGTCAGCTCCTCGCTGGCCCTTATTCGCAGGTGCTGCTGGGTGTGGGTTAAGTTCAGGCTTCTTCGAGGCAACACTGTTAGTTTTATCAGAGGAGTAGTAGTTTGTTGGTGAGGTAACCTGAACAGTCCCTGAGCTGGTCAGTCCTTAAATTTAGCTTACCGGTATATTGTTGGTGATACTTGTATTTGACAACCAATTTAATAATAGAGTCCCGAATTAGGGACTGAGCCTGCTATAATCACTAGATCCCTTAAGATTAGTATGTGTTCCCCATTAGTACACTAAAGAAAAGATTTTAAGTGAAGAAACAGGATTATAGTTTCTAATTTATTAACTTTGAATCTCTATTTTTAAAAGGAGAGCAAAGCCCACCTGTGCCAGTTTTCCATTTTTCCCATTAATCACATGCTAGGTTTTATCACCCTTTTGTAACTTATTTTTAGAAGAGGTCATCAGTATATTAGAAATAAAAAAAATGCATCTGGCTGGAGGCTTTAAAAATTTTAGTGATAAAGTACATCATTTCATTTGCTAGCTCACATCTGTGGTGTTAGGTTAATAACACACGTGATGCATGTCTTTAGAATAACAGATTTTTCAGGCTTCTTACTGGTCATCTCTGGGATAGTCCAGAGCATTGACTGCATTGGATCCCAGTATTGGATCACTTACTAAATGGGTGATCTTGGGGAACTGTCCAAAACTCTATAAAGACTGGAAAACTGGGTGTCATAATACCTAAATCCAAAGGTTACTAAGAATATTAAATGAGATAATATGCCTACAAGCAATTTAACTGATAGATTTATATTAATACAAATGTGAGAGATAATTATCTAGTCTACTTCGGCATGTTACTGCGATGGGTACAAATAATGCACCTAATTTGCTATTATTTTAAGTTCTCTGTGCCAATAGACTGGATTATACACATGTATTTTTTAAATGCTTTAAAAAGTTTTAATTATGAAAAACTTTCAAACACATAACAAAATACTGAATAAAATGGGATGAATTCCCTTTTACTCATTATCCAGAATTAACAAATGCCACGTTTATTTTCTTCAGATTTTTTTTTTTTTAAAGAAAAGAGCTCATTAGGGATTTAACTAAAACTCTATTCTCTCATCCCTGAAATTGGTGAAGACCACTTCCATGCACATTTCTGTACTATTACTACATACATATGTCGCTATAAACAATGTAACTATGTTTTACATATTAAAAAACTTATATAAAATGTTTTTATACTGTTGTTATCCTTTTGCAAATGCACAGAGTATTTCACTTTAGTTTATTCTTCTGTTGATGGACACTCTGTTTTTTTTGCTGTTTGCTAACCATGCTGCACAGGCCATGTTTGTCCATCTTCTACACATATATTGTGATCTCCAGGGGAATTACCTAGAAATGGAGCTGAGTTGCCAAATAAGTCAACTTTACTCATGCCAAATTATTCTTCTTTATTTTTTCTTTTTCCTTATGATTTAAAAATTATTTATTTATTTAATTTTTACATCTTCTTTTTAAAAAATATATATTTATTTATTTATTTTGGACAGAGAGAGAGAGAGAGATACAGAGACAGAGAACTGAATTGGGGGCACTCCCCAGTTCAGCACATGGGTCCGCACGGGCCGGGGCAGGGATTTGATCCTGGGTCCCTGGCGCTGCAAAGTGAGTGCTTAACCCACTGAGCCATCCCGGCTTCCTGGACTTGCCTTTCTTAAGGGCAGTGGCCCTGTCTTTCGCTCAAAGCATGTTTGTCTGCATATCCTTGTTTGCTATTTAGTGCAGTGAAATGAACCTCCCACTAGCACAGAAGAAAACCAGCCAAATGGCCTCTCAATGGCCAAGCTTGATAATTCTTCCTTCTTCCACTTCTTGAATTCTTCCTTGGAATCAGCATTTGGCAACAGTCACCATCCCTGTACTCCTCCTCCACTGTTTACAGTGTTATGGAAAACTTTAATAAAGACTACGTGAAAATAATGACTATCATCTGTTTAATTATAAACTCTGTTCTCTCTTTGCTAAGTTCCTGCAACTTTGTGACACACACACTCCAGGTGAGAAAATTGAGTCTCAGAGAGATGAAGTGCCTGGTTAATTAGTGACAACACTAGGGCTAAAATCAAGTCTTCTGCCACCACAACCCTTGTTCATTCCATTATTTGGCATTTGTTCATCCTCTGGTGGGGTCACTAGAAGAGCAAGTTGCTACTATTATAGTAGCTTCTTCCATACCAATTAGGACTGTGTACTTAGGTGAATCCTCTGCCATTGATTCATTCATTCATTCAAGCAGTCAATCATCATTCTTTTAACATCTGAGTGTCTATTAGAGCTGCGTGGGGGTAAGGATACAGTGAGGGGCAAAACGTAAACACTCTCTGCCTTCATGGAGCTTGTAGTGTAGCTGGGAAGAAAGAGCACAAGTACATCCAATCAAGTGTAACGGCAGCTATGGCAGGAAGAGAGGGTCCTGGTTTACAAAGCCTCCCTTCCCTCTTCAACGGAGAGGGAGAGTCAAAATTCATGCATTTAGAGCATATGGACCTCTTGGGATGTGAGACTCTTCTGATTTAAAAAAAATAATGTAATACCAAGTGTAGAGTCATTAAAAACAAAGAGTTGCGGAAGCCAGGCTGGCTTAGCAGGTTGAGCGCTGGCCTTGTAGTCCTAGGGTCTGAGGATTGAATCCCCGCCCTGGCCTGTGTGAACCCATATGCTGAACTGGGCTTCTCTCCCAGTTTGGTTCTTATTGGGGTGTGCTTCCCATGTGGGAGACCCCCAGTTTGCGGGGGCGTGCCTCCCATGTGCAAGGCCCCTGGCCTGGTTCCCGCCCTGCATGTGGAATGGAACTGTATCAAAAAGTAATGTACAAGTATGGAGACTGCTCTGGGCTCTCCCCCTCCTCTGTGTTTCTCTCTGTCGAAAACAATAAAAAATAAATCTTAACCAACCAACCAACCAACCAACCAACCAAACAAACAAACAAACAAAAAAACCTCTAGAATTTTAGATTATTAGAGGTCATTTAGTGTGCTTTCTTGGAGCCAAATGAGAATCTTCTTTCTTAACCTTCTGAGAAGCAGATTCTAGAATCTCTGGGCAGCAGTTTCCTATGTTAAACAACACCTAGCAAAGAGGTGCATAATGCATTATTCTGTGTCTCTGAGTCAGAACATTTTCCACACTTAATCTTCTACCTGTATTCCTTTTAAGGCTTTGGAATAGCAGGTCAGTGGAGATGAGCTTTGTTTGGCTATTTCTGGATGTAAGTGTTAGGAGAAGGAAAAGAAAACCACAAAAACCCAACGTGCAGTTTAAATAAAGAAAAATGAGTTTTACTTCCAAGAGAGCTTTTGCCATTTTCTTAATGCTTATTCTCCTTCCGAGAGCTCATTATTGAACAGAGTGTGACAGTAGTTTACTGTGGTGAATGTGTCTTGTCCGGGCCATGGGATGAATTAGAGTGCCGATAAAGGCCAGAGGAGCGGCCAGAACTATACCTAAATGACCCCCAGATAGTTGCCAGGCTATTTGACTTCTTTAAAGACCCCCAGAGAGCATTCCTAATCGCCTGTTGTTTCCCTTTTCGGTGTTTAATAACCTTTGCTGTCAGGAAATTCTTCCTCATATTTAACCCAGTTTTCCCTCACCACAGTTCAATCCCATTTCTCTTGTTGTCCTTGGTGGCGACAGAATAGCGGGTCATTATCTTCTTGACAATATCCTTAATGTTCTTGAAGGGCATCAGGACATTTTCCCTAAGCCCCCTGGCCAATGAAACAAACATACTCCTTTTCCCCCTCTGTACCTCCCACCCCTTTGTCAAGGGTCCTATTTGGAAGTATAATCTGTGACATTTTACTCTTCAGTATCTGTTCCAAATAGTCACATCAGGCCTGTCTTGAGACGTCCATTGGTTCCACTTTTACGGAGAGCAAGAGCCTTTGTCTCTTCTCTTTCTGTTGGTTCATTCACCTTCACTCTGTGGATTACTCTCCCTGCAGGTGTCAGGTGCCATTCTAGAGGCTGAAGGGGACACAAGGACGAGTTCCTGTCTCTGGCTTACACCTCGAAGGAAGGGCCTGGATGGCTCTCACCATTTATAACCCTTCTGAGAGTGTATGGATTGGGCCTGCTGGTTTCTCTTTTTTATGAACACATTTTATCCTGATTTATATTTTGGTACATTTAGAATTTCCATTGGCTTCATTCTCAATAAAGTTGGCATTATCACGTTACCAGTGCTCTCCTCACTCTTTGTATTATTATTATTATTTATTTTTATTACTTATTTGGAAGGTGAGAGAGAGGAAAAGAGAAAGAGAGAGAGAGAGAGAGAGAGAGAGAGAGAGAGAGAGAGAGAGAGAGAGAGAGAAGGGGGAAGGGCCAAGAGCAGTCTCCATAGATGTGACATGATTTCATTCCACACAGGTAGCTGTGGGGCCACATGAGGGGAGGAACCTAACTGGGGGCCTCCAGCATGGGAGGCAAGAACCTTCACCACCAAGCCATCCAGTGGTTACCAGTTGCCCTGCTGTTCAGCACATGTGGTTACACAGGCTGGGGCTGGGGATCAAACCCCGGACCTCGCAATTACGAGGCAAGCACTCAACTACTGAGCTCTCCTGGCATCCCCACTCCTCACAATTTCTTTAATTTTATAAATGCCACAAGGGAATGGAACATCAACTTGGCCACGTAAGCGATGGGGGAACATGTCTGCTTCACACCAGATGTCTCTGTACAGTCCTCATGAGGGAGTGAGGCACTCATCAGCAATGCCTGACACGTTTTAAACAAACTTAATGACTGTTGGTTGGTTGTCAAATGAGTTGTTGGAAAATTTACTTTATTTTGTGTTTTCAGGTTTCTGTCTCCTCTCTCCTTTTACCTAAACATAAAAGCCGCTCAGAGCTTTTGCCTGGCTGCCGGTGTGGGCAGCCCTCCCACCTAGGCTGCCAGGCTTTTAGCAGATGAAATAAAAAGCTATTTATAACTGGTCTCGGGTGGATTTCCTCCCTACCTGTGGTAGTGCTCCATCAGCAGGTGCACTGAACAGATGGAGAAGGGTTTTAATTTTTTCAGTTCAATTAGATCAACTCTCCAGGTTCAGACATTCTCTTTCTCACTCAGTTTCTTCCTCTTGGCATTAAAATTGTTGAGCATAGCAAAGCACAAATTTAGACCAGGAGATAAAATGCATATAGTTCTTGCCTTTAACATAAATACTTTGGCAAAGGAACCACATTTGACATCAAATGATATAATTTTAACCCCTTTCTCTCTAACTAAAATGCTGACGTGTAATAAAGGCTTTCTTTTTTTTCTTATGATGTACTTTTAGCATTTGTAACTGTACATTTTGAAACCATGGTATCGTACTGTTTTTGAAGAAACAGTTGGTCTCTGATAGTACTTAAGTGTATATTATGAAGAGTTTTAATGAGGAGCTGAAATACTTTCATGAAGTTCATTTGACAGCTTTTTTTCATTGACAGGTGAATTGGTTGGGGTAGTGATCAAATGGTACTAGACCCTCTAGAATTGGTCTGAACGTGACCTTACCTAGCTCTGGGTTTTACCATCACTAGCCAGTGAAAGATAGAGTGACACAATTTCGGATTTCAAGGTACACATAGGTGCTTCTACTTCTCACGTTTGCCCTTAGTAGAGTGTAGTACCTCTCGTTCCCAAGATCCTAGATTTCAGTTAGTCCCTGGCTCAATGATTCATTCATTCAACAGACACTTACTGAGCTCCTGCCCAGTGTTATGATATTGCCTTTAATGAGGCCCACATCCAGACTCCACATTGTTTCCTCTCACGCCATCAAAATTATTTACTTACTGTCTATTTGAAGTCTTGTTTGAAACAATCAAAGGCTGGCCTATTTTATTATACTTTTTTTTGGTTCAGATTCGAATAGAAGCCCACTCTGTTTTATTTTAATCAATTCTTAATTATTTCTGGGTGATTTTTTTCCAAGGATGCGGATTGTCCAGATTTGTTTCTTGCTCTCTTGTCTTGATCCCATTCTGTTGTCCACTCAGAGTCATATCAGGGGGGTATCTGGAGTCAAAAGTGATTCGAATAAGTCAGGCCCATTGCGGGCCAAAGGAGGGTGAACAGCTAGGAGAAACAATGTAAAGAGAGCCACCACTTGTTACTCATATTGTCTGATGAGTGTGCTTGAAGATTCTCTTTAGATATTTCTGCACTTTAAAAAAATGGACCTTATAACTTAAATATTATCTAGCAACATCACTTCTCTGATCCTTCATCTCCTTTGCAGAATCTGTGTCAAGTGACTGTCTTGGTTTGCACAATAGAGAGCTCGCTTTTTCACAGGCTGGCTGACCCTTGCTATCTTTGGTAAGTCATTCTATTGAGCTGTGACGCTGTGATCGTTCTTCCCATTATTCTCATCTGCTGATCCTCCTTTTGCCTTCTGGGGTCATACAGAACAAAATCTAATGCTGACATGTGGCAGCCTTTCACATTTTTGAAAAATGTGCCTTCTGTATCCAGCCATTTATATGTGACATGATTTAGTTGCATGGGTCCCCTCTAAGCTGCTCCAGGTTAGCTACCTCTTTATTATGGAGTGGCATGCAGAAAGCGGAGCAACGTTTTATCCAGGCATAGCCTGACAGGTGCTGAGAAAGCCGGACCGTCACTGTCCTAGTTGGAGGTCAAGCAAATCTGACAACTTCCTCGTTGCTTGATTTGACTAAAATAGAGCATCTTATTTTCCCAGCAGGACAACAGGGTTTCTCTTGTGTCTAGGGACAGGCGGAATCTTTCTGGGCTGTGATAGATTCACTTTGATCATCTGGATCTGGCTTCAGTCATTCCTTGGTACCCACTATATGGCCGGGTGATTGTGGTGCATGAATTGATGGCAAGTGATGTCAAATGGGGTGCTGAATGACAAATATAGAACCATCTGGAATGCTTATGTGTCCTGTGAACATAAATCATTTCACCTCCCCATGGCTCCTTCCTCATTGCAGTACTACACCATTGCATACTTTTCTCTCACAGGACCACTTAATCTTGTCTCCTTTTAAATACTTTGTAAAAGCCAAAACAATCAAATGCTAGGTTCTCAAAGTGTATAAGATAGATCCCCAGGTTAACACCACTTATGATTTCTCCTGTAGTAACTAGAATCATGATAGGGAGGGGCTTCCAGATTTTATTTTTTTATTTTTATTTTTTGGTGGGGGAAGAATTTTTAAAAACATGGCATAAACATATTAGACCTTACTTAAAGGAAAAGTATGTGATTGGGTTTGGAAGTGTCTTAATATGGGAATGTTCAGTCTCTCAGAAGTAACTGGCGCATGGTTTTCACTCGATATATGTTCGTTGAATAAGTGAATGAGGCAGAAGCTTTTTCTCATTGCGGCCACCATTGTTTCAAAAGCTGTTATGCTGCAAATGTGGCAGAGTTTTCTCAGTTGGAGACTCATAATGGGTCCTTACCTAGCTACCACACTTAGATATCTCAAACCTCTATTAATATGTCAACTCCTGAAGCTGCTTAGATTCTCTCTCTTTCTCTCTCCTCATTCTGACAAATAGTTCTTTTATGTAGATTCAGCCCTACTTAATTTACTTCTAACAATATTAATTCAAGATATTTTTTGAGTTATTTACCATGTGCCCGGTGCTATGCTCAGAGCTAAGGATACAGTGGAGAGTAAAACATTAAGATTTATATCCTCAATATAGTGGGGGAACAGATCAAATATATGTTACATGTGTGTGTGTGTGTGTGTGTGTGTACTATCTCTATAAATTGTAAAAAAAAAAACGGCAACGTGCTATGAGTACATTATTGAGCTACTATTATGTGTTTGACATTTTGCTAAGTACTAGTATTAGATATAGCAAGGATGTTAAAAAGGAGAAGAAAATTTTTTAAAAAGATTTATTTTTTATTGTTTTTGGCAGAGAGAGAGAGAGAGAGAGAGAGAGAGAGACAGAGAGAAGGAGGAGGGCCCAGAACAGTCTCCATAGTTGCACATCATTGGTTTTTCCACATAGTTTCATTCCACAGGTGGGTACAGGGCTGCACGGGCAGGAACTGGGCTGGGGTCACACCCCGGTGAGAACTGAACTGGGAGCACTGCCCAGTTCAGCATATGGGTCCAGACAGGCCGGGGCTGGGATTCGATCCTCGGTCCCCAGGGCTGCAAAGTGAGCACCTAACCCACTGAGCCATCCTGGCTTGCCCAATAAATTTAATTAGAACAGTCTGTTATCAGGGAATTGAAAACCCAGCTGCAGAGAAATATTAACAATTATGACATAATGTGAGAAGTACTATAAGAAGTATTATGAGCAAAGGGTTACCCAAATACAGAGGTGGGAGTGGCCAAGGTGTTTTGTAATTACACTGACATTTGAATTAGATCTTAAATGATAAGAAGACTTGCATCAGGGGAAGCCGGGATGGCTCAGTGGGTTAAGTGCTCACTTTGCAGCGCCGGGGACTGAGGATCGAATCCCGGCCCCGGCGGTGCGGACCCATATGCTGAACTGGGGAGTTCCCCCAGTTCAGATCTCTTTCTGTCTCTGTATCTCTCTCTCTCTCTCTGTCAAAAAAAACAATAAAATAAATAAATTAAAAAAGAAGACTTGCATCAAGTACAGAAAACAGAAGGGAACATTCCAGGTAAGGGAAAAACATAAGCAAAGATACAGAGACGAAACTACTTAGGATATTTGGGGCTAGACAAAGCTCTACATGATAAGGTAAAAAGGAAATGTTACAGTCTGTTGAAGACCTTTATATGAAAAGTTAGGATCTTTGCCTTAGAGGCAACCTCAGATGCACAGGACATAACGAGAATACTCTATAAAATGTTTTTTATTTAAGATTTATTTTGTTGTTTGAGAGAAGAAGAAAGAGACCAGAGGGGTATTAGAGTGAATCTTAGTTGTGGGATCATGTAGTCAGTAATTTGATGGTGCTGATGAGCATAAAATTAATACATGTACTTGCCCAGTTACCTCAAGATTAAGAAGATGTATTTCAGGGTTTTTTGGCGATAGCGGTGAATGTTGCTTGCAAGCATTAAAATATTTTAATTTTCAATAACTTGAGCTCTCTTTGCTCTGATGAACGAGTTAAAAATGTCTGAGAAAACCTAAACTTACTCTCATTTTCAGTCATGAATGAATCCCTGATTGCTGCGATAAAGAAAAATCCTGGGTTCCCACTTCCTTGCTCGAATTAACACAAATGTAACATTCCATTTTGATCAGAAGATGCCAGAGGTTGAACATAAAGCCATACAAAGCATTTCATTACTCTGAGGAGATGTTTAATTTTCATCAATCAGGAAAAACACAGACATCAAATCAAAGGTGTTTACCAGATTTTAGTGAAAGCTTTTGGTTATTTTGATTTCACTGGGTTTTAACTATCCCCCTGAGCTAATATTGGTTGGCAGATTTTGAGCATTAGCTGTAGTTTTCTCATTCTTCACTCCTGTATTAGAGTCATGTGTTTACTTTATTGCTTATGTAGCCTTGGCAGGTACAATCAGTCACTGGTGTACATCCTTGATTATAGGGAAGGCTTTATCATAATGACTCATTCATTTATTCATCACATATCAACTGAGTGTTAGCTATGTACAGTAAACTATGGGAAATGTGAAGAGGAAACAAAATTATGTAAGTCATGGTTCCAACTATGTATAAAGGCCCCTGTATGACATAAATAATCATAGAAGACATATCTTTACCTCAACTGGTTTATAATCTCACTGAGGAAAAACTATAGCCTCAGTCATCTCTAATCTTTCTTTCTTTCTTTCTTTTTAAATTTATCTTTACTTTTTTGACAGAGAGAGAGAGAGAGAGAGAGAGACAGAGACAGAGATAAGGGGGAGGGCCCAGACCAGTCTCCATAGTTATATGTACATCATTAGTTTTTGATATAGTTTCACTCCACAGCTTGGCACAGTGCTACACAGGGCAGGAACCAGGTTGAGTGCCTCCCACATGGGCCCTGCCAAGAACTGAACTGGGGGCACACCCCAATTCAGCATATGTGTCCACACGGGCTGGGGCTGGGATTTGATCCTTGGAACCCAGGACAGCAAACTGAGCGCTCAACCCGCTGAACCATCCCGGCTTCCCCCCACTAAACTTTTCAAAGTCCTTCAGTGGCTCTCATATTTTTCCCCACTATAAAGTCTAGAATCTTCATCTGAGTATTCCAAATTCTTTACAACCTATCCCCAAGCCATCTTGACATCCTCATCTCCTGCCACTCCTCCCCATGTCCTGTGCTTGCTCTTATTGCCGTTTCCCCAGATTCTGTGCTTTTCTCTACCTCTGTGCCTTTGTATCTTTTGTTTTCTTTATTGAGACTTTCCTTATTTTCACCAGCTGGTAAATTTCTACACATTCTTTAAAACCAGCTCTTCTCTTACCTTCTTTGTGAAACTCTTATCCAATATCCTCTCTCTCCCTTACAGTGGCAGAGTTGTTTTCATCCTAGAACATCTGAGATGTAGGGTCGCTTTGGGTAGAAATCACTGATGACGAGAATATTGGAAGCAACAATCTTCAGCTTTCTGGTGCAGGCCTGGCTGGTTTGGCCCCCTTTAGGAAGATCTCAGAATCCATGAAGGAAGGCTATAGAGACCCTTGAGGAGAACCCCCCTATTTCCAAGACCTCTGGAATCCCTTGTGAACATGGGGGACCTAGAGTATGCCTCTAGCTCTCGTATATATGTGTCAGCTCTTGTTCTACTTCCTTATAGTTCATAGCTTTTGTCTACACAAATACTCTCTAAGAACATGATAGTAAAGTACAGCCATTACTCCATGGAGATCTGTTGTCTTGGATATTATTTCTAGAATGTTTTAATATTGCTGTATAATTTGTCCACAAAATGCATGTCTTTATAATACAATATGAATGGGTATCTATTGAAGGGAAAGGAGTTTTGATGAACAAGATGATGGCAGGTCACCATTAAGAACCTGTTACTTAAGTCTTCATTGGGTCACATTTCTTAGCATCAAGAGGAGGAAATAATGAAGGCCATTTGGTTAATGTGTTTTCTGCTGCAACCTCAGAAAATTTGTGATTAATTCCTATACTTGGGAGTGGTTTGCAGTAGGCAGAGTGATTGAAGTGTAGAGTTACTCTAGCATGAAAAAGCAATCATAGCAAGGTGTTTCATATATATTTGGTTCTCTCATAAGCACTAGGGTTACTGGGATGATTAATATACACCTACCTTTTGGAGAAGGAGAACATTCAAAGGAATACATGACAAAGAAAAGAGTGTTGAGTGCTCTAATAGAGGCATGTGCTTGTTTATTGGAGAGTACCAGGTTGTCAGCGCAGAGCAACCTTAGGGTGGGAGAAGAGATGGGGTTGAGGGGAAGACTTTCCAGAATTTGGGCCTTAAGTAGAATACTGAGAACAGTGCATATTAAAACACTCTAAGAACCAAGGTAGTTTCCTGAAACTCATGAAAGAATCCGAGAAAGAAGAAAGCCAAAGAGAAAGGTACTTGGGTTCAACTCCAGCACCATCCTTCTCTGCCCAGAAAATCACAGTTTGTGAGAACCAATGGAAATGAGCTGGAGCTGCTGGAACCTATTCCTTATGAGTGCATGGCATAATAAGTATTACACAAAAAGAAAAAAGACTCCCGGTCATTTGACAGTGATTTAAATGATAAATTGTGATGTACGGTCTTATTAGAATGTAAGTGGATCCAGAGAACATAGTGGGGCCAAGGGGATGGAAGTCCTGATGAGATGAGAGGGCAAGTATGATGAGAAGGAGAGTTCTGCAAGGCTGTGGCCAGAGAATGGGTCATTGGCAGTTGGGATGGCAGAGATAGAGGGATTTTGGGGTTGGGTATGGCTGTGGATGTGGGTGGTATAAATGAAGGTCAATGGAACTGAAAACGTATAGGAACATAGAGGGAAGGACATTCTAATGCCTTCTTTGGGGACATTGAGACCACCCTCAATTATGCTAGGGTTTGGGATGGAGAGGTAGATAGAGGGACACTTGGCAAAGCCATTGACCAAAGTGGGAACAGTTCTAAGAATGTTAGTAGGTAAGTAAGAGACACGAGCCTCAAAGGGCTTTTCACTAAGGAGGGGAATGATGATTTGCCCCTTCTGATTTCTGTGTGGCACAAAATATATGCTTTTAATTGGGCAAGGTGTCTGTTCCCATTTGAGGGGAATCTGCCTGCTATGTGTATGAATCATGGAAAACCCAAAAGTGACTTTGGTGCCACAATTGGAACTAAAACTCACTTCTTGCTCCTGTGATTGTACTTTGATATTAAATAAGTTTTACTTTGTGAGACATCAGTCAGTAAATAGAACAGAATGTATGGTTAAATAATTAAAGTTATTTTCATCATTACAATTATAAAATACCTTGCCATTTCAAATCAAATATCCACTTATCGTTCCTGAAATTTTGCAAGAAATCTATTATTCAAGTGTGCAGAGATGATTTTTTTGTTGAGTTAAACATTTTTATGGATTAGATATGAATTCAGTAAAAATAATTGAATTAAATTGGATGGCATGCATAATTCATGACATGTAATTTCACATCAGTTCTAGCATAAAAATAAAGCTATTGGTTTATGTGCTGGGAAAATGTATTTTATTATTTAGAAAGGTAGTGAACATTTATTATTTTGGAAGATAATTCACTTTATGATTAAGTAGAGATATTAAATTATAAGAATGAAAGAAAGTATAAAGTTTGAACTAAGAGGCTTTGATGCAGGTTACCCCCTTCCATCTACTTGACAACCCACTAGTTGCTTTTGTTGGTCATTAGTGATTTCAGAAGATCTATAGCAATAGCCTTCCAGGTCTTGAGGATAAGTCCAGTAATTGTGCCAGAACATTCTAGGGAAAGTGAAGGCTGCCAGATGTGTCCTTTAAAGGGTAGAGGACAACTTTTGGGTTACATCTGTCCTCTGGGGCTGGACTCTGAGGCCCTTGACAACATGGAAGACTTTCTCACTCCTTTGTTTTGCTTTCCTCCATGTAGGCTGAGTACCTCTCTTTTCTGGTTAAACTTTAAGTCAGGGGTCTCCATCCTTTTGGCTTCCCTGGGCCACATTGGAAGAAGAATTGCCTTGGGCCATATATAAAGTACACTAATGATAGCTGATAAGCTAAAAAAAACCAAACAGGTTGTAAAAAAATCTCATATTTTAAGCATCTGTGTTGGGCTGCATTCAAAGCCATCCTGGGCCGCAGGTTGGACATGCCTCTTTCAAGTCCTTGCCAGAGGAGAGCATGCACTTGAGCCACTGAGCTGACTCTTGATGTGGGTGGAGAGCTAGCCTTTTTGCACATTTCATTGTGATCTGTATCTGGCCCTTCTTGGGATAGCTTGTTAGAAAACTTGACTCTGTGGGAGCTGTCATTCTTCTTAACATAGAAAGTCATTAGTTTAATGATAAGACTCATTTGCTCAAAAATATTTACTATGTGCTTAACCTATGTGTAGCCCAGGGTATGGGGGCATCTAGGTGTATGAGGCTCAGGGAGTTTCTCACAGGGTTGGATGGGGTGCTGTGATGGGGATGGGTCAGGAGTTGAGAGGCACAAATACAAGTTTTAATAGAAAAGTGAATGCAAATAGTGAGGTACTTGGCCAGTGCCTTGAAGGGGAAGTAGGAGTTAGCCAAACAGAAAGAGAGAGGAGTGAAGTGGAGGCATTCCAGGGGTTGGGAATAGCCTGTGCGGTGGTACTGAGGTGAGAGGGAATCAGTCTCCACCTGCTGGCTGTTGCTGGAGGGAGGCGACATGGGGAGGATGATGGGAGATGAAGCTGGAGAACATTCGGGCCCAGGTTATG
This sequence comes from Craseonycteris thonglongyai, assembly GCA_004027555.1. Lineage (NCBI taxonomy): Eukaryota > Metazoa > Chordata > Mammalia > Chiroptera > Craseonycteridae > Craseonycteris > Craseonycteris thonglongyai. The sequence continues at coordinate 2,778 of PVKE010027544.1, read as the reverse complement.
AAGGACCTCAGCTGCCAGGCTAAGTTACGAACTTGAACTTGATTCTAAAGGCAGAGTGGGAGCCACTGGGGCACACTGAATGATAGATGCATTCCGTGCACTGCTTCAAAGTCATCTGAAAGTGTCTAGTTAAAGTTCTTACTCCTAAACATTTTTGCATGTTCAAAAGTGAACAATTGGTCTACAAAGGTATTGTATCATAGATGATGCTGTATCTTAACCTCTGCCATCATTTGATGATGACCAGAAGTTCATGCACAGAAATTGGTATTAGTAAGTGTTATTACTTACACAGCAATGTAAGTAACAACACTATTAGGCTACTAGAGCCTTTTGACCATTTTATAGCAAGACAGCCATTATCGCCTTCCAATGGCCTTGCCACAGCCTTTATGATTTGTGATTAATCAAATGCCCCAAGGTGAGGTTTCCAATAGCATTAACCAGATTTTGGAATAAGGCTCTATAGTTATCCATTTTTAAAAGGAAAGACAGGAATATCCTGGAAATCATGCTACTCCTATACTATACTTGGAAGACTATCACCTGGGTAGGAACCTAAGGCTCCTATGATTAATAAGTCCATAAATACTGCCTGATGAGTGGAGGGCATCAAAGTTGTTGAAGGCGGACAAGGTGGAGGAAGACAACAGACAAATGGACTTCATGGCTTAGTATCTTAGTCATTAAACAAAAAATTGTATTGGTTTTATACAATGGTACATTATAAATGAAGTGAAATACATTGTATAAATACATTTTATACAATGATTATTATAAATGAAGTGAAACTGTACCCCTCCCAAAATGTACATAATATTTTATGGTAAATTTTTACCATTTTAACCAATTCAGTGGCATTAAGTACATTTACAGTGTTGTGCAACCTTCACCGTCATCCATTTCTAGAACTTTTCATCATCCCCAATAGAAACTATATTAAACAATAACTTCCCCTTTTACCTCCCCATAACCCCTAGTAAACTCTATTGTACTTCCTGTCTTTGTGTATTTGCCTATTTTAGATACCTCACATAAGTGGAATCATATATTTGTCCTTTTATGTCTGACTTATCTATTTCATTTAGCATCATGTCCTCAAGGGTCATCCATGTTTTAGGATGTATCAGAATTTTATTCCTTTTTAATGCTGAATAATATTCTGTCATATGTATGTACCACATTCTGTTGGATAACCCTCTTCTTGAATTTGGTTTTGAGTTCATACTTGTGTTTAGTGGTCATTTTACATCACCAGGAAGGAATGAACAGAGGATGATATATCGAATATTCCCTAGCAATCCTTTCTGAAGTTTACTATTATATTTAGCATTAAAATAATCAATGAATATTTGATACTGGAATTAAGGACATGTGTTGTATTTATTGATAAAAGAGTATTGAGTAAATTAGCAAGTACTTTAGCTAACTTGATTAAAATTCAAAAGGTTGCTATTTATAAGAAGAAATACCTCACTAAAAATGTCAGAGTTTGAATAAACACAAGTAAAGAAAGTCAAATATGAAAACCATATATTATTATCTTTATGGTGTTGTAGAAATTTAAATCTTACTTAATTTCAGTTGATTTTTTTCCAGGCATTCAGGAAGAGTGGATTTTTTTATTGCCCATAATGAAATTGAGGAAGGATTTCTCTTTGCATGTGGGCCTGCTACTAGCTCAGTCTTTTCATCTGGGCCGTGTTCCTCGAACTGGAGCGAGTTGCAGAGCCTCTGTGGACCGTAGCGTGCTGGAGGGAGAGGAGGAAAGAAGTTACATTCTCCCTCTGGATGTGTTCTTCAGGAGATCTTTAGGAAGTATCTGTATTAATTCCAATGATAATAAAACGTTAACATAAACATATTCAAGGTCATGTGGCATTACTGTATTTGCCATTTCTGATTTTGTCTCTCTTTTAGTATATCCAAACTTGTGTGACTCTTACTAATTTATAATTCTTCCGAGACATTGCTGTTGAGGCTATTCGACCTCCCTTAGCTCCTCACTGACCCCCGAAACTGAGCTATTTATCATTCACCTTTCAGTCTGCCTGTGTTGTCTGTACATGTACATTTTAGGAGAGAAATTCTGCCCATGGTGATATTCCAAATTTAGGTCACTCTCCGGAATGGGAAAGGGCAACTGTATTGTATCTTTTTCCTTCAGACAGTGCTAAAGACCCACTGAAAACATCTTTGCTGTTCAACTTTTCCTTTTCATCAAAGGTACTAGTCATTTATTCATTCATCCAACAAATATTTACTAAATGTTTATTATGGAATAGACATGTTATAATGAATCATGTCCAAAGCTTGTTATGCTAATTATACTTAAATTGATTTTTTTTTTCCAGGACAGGAGTGGAGGAAGACTTTTCAAGTCTCTAAATGCCTTTACTGTCAGCACTACGTAGGCAGCAGCATTATATAATATGTGCTCTCCCTAAGTTGTTTTTTCTCGCTAGTTTGCAAGCCCCTTGAGGGGAGAAGATGGCGTTGTAACACTGCCCGCTTCTGCTCTGCACAGACAGAGGTACTTTGTGGCTAGCTGATGGATTCCGTCAACCAGAGTGTTCCATTCCTCTAGCTTCTGGCTGCTGGAGACTCTAATTTTTTTTTTTTTTTTAATTTATTGTTAAATTTGATGAGGTTACATTGGTTGGTAACAATTAGTTTACAGATGTACAAGTCCACCTCACATCATTCATGCATCGTATTATGTGCCCATCACTCAGTATCAGTTCCCCTTCCATCACCTTATATCTAGTGTCCACTCCC
>PVKE010027543.1:0-21531 GCA_004027555.1 Craseonycteris thonglongyai | reverse complement strand
TCATGTGTTTCCTGATTCTTTCAGTCTGACTTATTTCGCTTAATAAGATGGTCTCTAGGTCCATCCATGTTGCCAGAAATGACTGTAATTTATCATTTCTCATCGCTGAGTAGTATTCCATTGTGTAAATGTACCACATCTTCTTTATCCAGTCGTCTATCGAAGGGCATTTTGGTTGTTTCCATGTTCTGGCCACTCTACAGATGTTTTAATCTCTTGTTTAATTTCCTCTTTGATCCAGCTACTTTTTAATAGCATGTTGTTCAATCTCCATGTATATGTGGTCCTCTCTGCACTTGATCTTTTGCAATTGATGTCAAGTTTCAACGCTTTGTGGTCTGAGAATACACTTGGTATGATTTGGATGCCCTTAAATTTGGTGAGGTTGGATTTAAGTCCCAGGATATGGTCTATCCTTGAAAATGTTTCATGTGCACTAGAGTAAAATGTATAGCCCTTTGTTGTAGAATGGAATGATCTGTAAATGTCAATTATGTCCGTTTCCTGCAATGTATTATTTAAAGCTGCAATCTCCTTGTTTAGTTTCTGCTTGGATGATCTGTCCAGTGTTGTCAGGGGGGTGTTTAGATCCTCTACTATAATTGTATTTTTGTCAAATTCTCCATTTAGATCTGTTAGTAGTTGCTTTATAAATTTTGGTGCTTCCTGATTCGGAGCATATATATTGATGAGTGTGATGTTTTCTTGTTGTATTGTCCCTTTTATCAAGATGTAATGTCCATCTTTATGTCTTATTATTTTTTTATCCTGATGTCTTTTTCATCAGAAATCAGTATGGCCACTCCAGCTTTTTTCTGACTGCCATTTGCCTGGAGTATTGTTTTCCATCCTTTTACCCTGGATCTGTTTGTCCCTGTGGCTGAGGTGTGTCTCTTGTAGGCAGCATATGGTTGGATTTTGTTTTTTAATCCAGTCTGCTACCCTGTGCCTCTTGATTGGTGAATTCAGTCCATTTACATTCAGGGTAATGATTGATATGTGAGGATATCCTGTGTCCATTTCTTCTTTCCTTTTTATTTTTTTGTTGTCCCAACTTTTCTCCATTTATTTTGATTTCTGGATTCAGGTTGTGTAGCCTCCTTTAGTATTTCTTGGAGTGCTGGTTTTGAGCTGGAGAATTCCCTCAGCTTCTGTATATCTGTAAAGGCCTTAATTCCTCCTTCATATCTAAAGGTTAATTTTGCTGGATAGTTAATTCTTGGCTGGAAATTTCTCTTTTAGTATTTTGGAGATTGGGCTCCACTCCCTCCTGGTTTGCAGAGTTTCTGCTGAAAAGTCTGGTGACAGCCTGATAGGTTTTCCTTTGAAAGTTATGTTTTGTTTTTCCCTGGCAGCCTTGAGGATTTTTTCTTTGTCATTGGTTTTTGTCATCTTCAGAACAATGTGCCTTGGAGAAGATCTGCTAGGGTCTAGGAAGTTAGGGCTCTGATTTCCTCTTGGATTTGGGGCTGTACTTCCTTCCACAGGTTCGGGAAATTTTCATCCACTATTTGTTTTAGTAGACTCTGAGAAGATTTCATCTTGCTTCCTTCTGGTACCTCTATTATTCTAATATTGTTCTTTCTGATGGAGTCAGAAAGTTCTTGTAGGGCTCTTTCATTTCTCTTGATTTTCCTTTTCCTTTCTTCTTCCCTTTGTGACATTTCCATGTTTGTATCTTCAATTTCACTCATCCTTTCCTCTAGCTGGTCAGCCCTGTTTCCTATGCGGGTCACTTCTTTTTTCAGCTCTCCCATGATGCCTTTCATTTCAAGGAGGTCCTTTTGGTTCTGCTCTAGCTTCTCAATTTTGTTGGTAAAGTACTCATTTTGCTCAGAAAATTTCTTGTTGAGGTCATTTAACTGTGTCTGGGTACTTTGCCAGCATTGAGTGAGCTCTCTGAGTGTCTTGATTAATGCAGCCCTGAATTCTGTTTCACTTAGATATGATTCCAAGTGTGCAAGGTCCTTTACTAAAGACTGCCCCTGATCTTCTGGAGGTGCTTCGGATTCTGAGGTGTGCATTGTGTTTGATGTGGTTCTTTTTGCTTTATGCATGAGTCTGTTTTCCCTCTGGGGGTTTGCCTATCAGATGGGCTTGTCTTTATTTTTTCTTTTGGGCTCAGTTGTGGGAAGAGAATTTGGGAGAGGGTTGGGGGAAGCAGACAGCTTCTGTGTCCTGGGGCACTTCAGGTTGCTGTCTTAGCTGTTAGATAGCAGGGTAGTAAAGGTGTGGCCAGGGGTGGGGACATGTGAGTAGGAGCTAGGGCAGACCTGAGACACAATAGCAGATTCCTCTTTCAGCAGGATGGGCTGGTGGTTCAGTGTGGGTGGGGTGCAGGAGCTGTGGTCTTTCTTCCTCCTGGCTGCCCCTCCTTCAGTTGTATCTGTAAGCCATGCCTACAGGGCCGCACTTGGATGGACTGTGGCTTGGCAGAGGCCCTAGTCCGCTGTGCAGTCTCACGCACAGGCAATGACACCATGGAGACTCGGCTGGCAGCCAAGTTGCACGTGCGGTCCACAACGCCCCAGATGCCCGGTGAGCGGGGCACCAAAAGCCCAACTGCGCGCTGGCAAGCAAGCAGGGGTGTTGAGGCGGCCCGGTGGGCGGGGCGCCGAAAGCCCTGCGCGCACAGGCCGTAGCTCGGGCAGCAGCCACTCTAGGCTCCTGGCTCTGTTGAGACCACCGGATTCACTCCAAGCACGTCCAATGCAGCTGTGCCCACTCCAGCCCCAGCCCTCACTCCAAGAGCCCTGTCCTCAGAAGGCGCTCCCTCACAGTCAATCTCCATAAATCTGGGGTGCTGAGCTGCTGTGGGCTGGTGCCCTGCTCTCACCCCGCCCGCCGGGAAGTGCCGCCGCCCTGCTCCACAGTCCCTGTTCCACTTTAGGCTCTGTGATCTGATTAGGGCACTGCGTGCTGTCCCTTGAGTTGGGATGTTAAATTGTCCACAGTCTTGTGGGGCTTCCACACTCCCTAGGTCTCGGCTTCCAGCCCGCCCTCGATCCAGCTCCACTGTGACCGTAGTCCCCCAACCCCCCTTTGTTTTTGCCAGCCCCGGGCCGCGCTCAGAGTCTCTATCCCTGAACTGCTGCTTCCCTTTCTCTCTCCCGCTCTCCCCTTTTTTCTCTAACCTTTGTGTGTTGTTCCGTGTTGTGTGGTTCTCTTAGTTGAGGTTTCTTCTCAGGGTTTCCCCTGTGGATTCCCCTCTGTTCACAAGGCCCTTCCCAGGCAGTTATCGGCGTTCTCCTCTCATGCCGCCATCTTGGATCTCTCTCCCTTAATTATTTTTATGTCTATAAGAGCATAAACAATAATTTTTTAAATGGTATTTACAGTTCCGCGTGCCAAAATAATTTCTCCATGTGCCACTTTGGGCACACGTGCCATAGGTTCGCCAACCCCACCCTAAGGTCTCTACGTATCGGTATCTTTGGATTTAGAGCAAATGCGTTGAATAAATGGGAAGAAGACACATTCCCTCTTCCCCTATCTGAATCTATATTCATAATAATCAAGTGGATGGGTGTTATTGATAATTTGTTTCTTTCCTTCAATGGGCTGGAATACATCTAGAATTATGTACCTGTATGAAGTCAGCTCCCTCTCCAGCATTACTTGAATTCTATAATCAATATCTCAGATACATGAGCATTTTCCTCTTACATGTCAGAGTCCCCAAATATGCGTGCCATTAATTATCCTTCCTGGTGTTTGATGTATTCTCTCTAAGAGGTTGGTGTTCTGGGTTATTGAAGGATGCTCTAGTCTAAGAAGTTGTGTAGAGTGAAGATGATTGTTTGTGGTTCATCATTTCATGATCATTAGAGTTTCTAAAGAAAAGTCACTCTGTCACTTTAAACCCACAGCATAAGCATCATAAACATTAGCCATTTCGGACTGAATGTACCATGTAGGTCATTCTGCATCACATATGCATTCATGACTCTTTTATCTTTCAACCGATCAACACTATAGCTTATAAAAGATAATAGAAAATATGGAACTTTTCCTCCTGAGTCTCATTTAGTACACAAACCAGAGCTAAATAGGCAATCCATACTGAAGGCTGCCAGCCGGGTGGGGAGTAGTTATGGTAGAACCATATAACTCAGGCCTGTCCTGGGGGAGACACTTCCTTAATGTGGAAACATGGCTTACACAGAAGTTGAGCTATTCCATCACGTATGTTGGTATACTCTGTTTTATTCTTGTCTTCTTTGAGGTGACTTCTGCTTTAGAATCAATCTGTTAATCTTTATTATAACTTGAAAAGTAGCCACTTTTATCATTTTCTCTGAAAATCTGGTGAAAGTATGAATGCTTTAATCAGATAAAACACATATAAGCATATGCTCAGAATTTTAGGAATTTATATAACGTCCATCCAAAGACTTCATGAGTAGTTCATGAAACATATATTAAGAATCCCTCTATTTTATAAAAGGTAAAGGAAAAAGTTTACTATTTCATCTAATAATGATAACTGGACTAGAGTGTATGGAGCTAACATCAATTATTCTTTTATTATTTAGCTTATATATAATACCTCTCTTGGGGAACCTGGGATGGCTCAGCGGGTTAAGTGCTCACTTTGCAGCCCTGGAGCCTGACGATTTAATCCCGGGCCCAGCCCATGTGGACCCATATGCTGAACTGGGGTGTGCCCCCAGTTCAGTTCTTGCTGGGGCCCATGTGGGAGTCTCCCAGCCCAGTTCCTGCCCTGCGCAGACCCGCGCCCACCTGTGGAGTGAAACTATTTGGAAAACTAATGCTATCAATTATGGAGACTGCTCTGGGCCCTCCCCCTTCTCTCTGTCTCTGTCTGTCAAAAAACAATAAAAATATATCTTCATAATACCTCTCATTTTTACAAAGTTTTAAAGATATCAAACTTTCACCCATGTGTATTATTCTACAGTTTTTACTTTTTTCTACAATTATTTATATGTGTGCATATTAAAAGCCCTGGTAAATAGTGTTGAGTTAGAAATCTTCCTAACTTCTTAAACACATTCTAATATTTTATACCAACATGATCATCTTCCTATCACATTAAAAAAAATTTTTTTGTCATATTCTGGAAGTATTAAGGTACTTGGGCTTTTGAAATGGACACGGTTGAGGTTGTAAAAAGTTAGGGATGAGCGTATTAAAAGAGGAAACATTTCTTTTCCCATATTTACCACTCTGTTAATAAAAAGAAAAACACCCTAATTAAAAGCTTATGTCTGGGGCCTTCAGATTACAAGAACCAGGCAAATGATCATGGTACATGATGGATCACAAATCCATCTGAGTCTTCATCATATAGAATCTTAAACACATGAAAAATGTTTGAGAAGTCCTCAAGATGCCAGAATGATCTTATTCAAATCAACAGTTCCCGAATTTATTTCATCATATCATTGTGTGTGTGCATTCTCTCTCACTTCTTTTCTTTCTTTCCTATTAACTGTGAATATCTAACAAGAATTGGTAGTTACTGTACACATTTTAGAATTTGCTTCTCACCAAAATAAGACCGAGTGTGTTGAGTTGATAGGTAGGAAGGTATCTTTGAATTTCAGATTTCAAGATAGATATAATGGAGGAGCTAGGAATCTAGAATTACTAATGAGCTTATTTTAGAAAGAGAAGGAATTTTGTTAGCAGGGAAGTTAGAGCTCATCCAGGCCAAGAGTATTGATAATATTTCCAGTGAAACTGAGGTGTTTCAGAGAAGACCAGGAAAGGAAGTGGATGGAGCAGCCCGTGGGACTCTTAATATCGTAGCAAGCAATATCCAAAGCAATTCAGTTTATATCTCCTCCATGAGGATTTGAATATTAGATTTCACTTGATATGGTTTACTGATTTAAAGGTGAAGAAGAAAAGGAGAAGGGAAGTGTTCATACAAAGATTTAGTGGCACAATTTTTAAACCAGACTTTTAAACCATAATATTTCTGGTCTTCATTTCTGAGGAGGGAAAATTGTAAGATTAATAGAAAGTTAGATTGTGACCAACTTGGATTTCAGGATGATTATTTTGTTTTTATTTTTAAAATTTTTGAACATTCCACAATTATTTCTTAGCAGGAAACAGGATTCTGTTTTTCAGGAAAATATAATGCTGGTAGTACAAGACAAAACTGAAGAGAAACATATTGCAATTGAAAAGGAGTGTATTTAAAAAAATTTAACTACTTTTTTGTTTATATAATTCTGGCAAGAGGTGGTAAATTAAATATAAGGACTCTATTAATTCCTTTTCCTGAAAAACCAGTACATTGTACTGAAGTTCTTAAGAAACTTCCTTTATTTGGATGAATTTAATTCTTAATTCGGTATCAAATTTTATAACAACTGAATTTTAAATCATGATTGTTGCAGTTTGGTTCAGTTACTGGTATTTATCAGCATTATGTCTCTAAGTTGAAAGAATTTACTGTTATTTCATTTTAAAAATTGGTGTTAAGATAAAGTTCAGTGTCTTAATTGATTTTAGGGTGAGATCAGCTAGTGTTATTGGGTAATTACTGAAAAAATTAAATTGACAGTTTAGGACATTTGATTGTTTAGACAAAAACAGTGTAGGATATTTGATTGTGTACTGTAGACAAAGAAGGTCACTACAAGACAATCTCTGAAACATACCACTTAAATTGTCAATGCCACTTTTTATAGTTAAGCTAATTATCTAAGCCTTATGAGGACAGAGAATGTCACTTATTTGCTATGGTTTCCCAGGGTCTGTTACTTAGTTAATAGAAACTCAAATAGGATTCATGGAATGAATACTTTTGCCACTTAGTAGACATTCAAAGTTATTTGTAGAATAAATAATGGGCTCATTCATGAAGCCACTTATTTTGATGTTGTTTAACATTTTGTATAATAATATAAGATTACATTTTGACGATTTGTACAAAGTGTATTCATCTTTAATAATACAAGTTCTGTGAATAAATATGATTGATAAGACAAAAACGTAATATTTTCTATAGAATTGAAAATTACTTAGAAACTCTTCAAAGAAAATATGTAGGTAGACATCATGCTGTACCAGCCATTCCTCCTTATCTGAGAGCACATTGCTTTTCAGTCGAAATTAGTTCTTCCAATCAGGCTACTGATGAGGCAATTTTTACCAGCTTGAATTTTCTGCACAACTGTGAAGAGGGAATAACATAATTATCCTAGAGGAAAATTTGCAAAGTCACATTTGTTTTTTTAATTTTAATTTTTTATTTATTCTTCCTCTCAACTGAACAAAATTTTTCTATGTTGAATGTAAAAATTTAATGCCTAAAATTAAATAATATTTCATTGTAAAGTAAGACTTTAAGACTCCCCAAATAATTCCTCAAAATTAACTGTTTCTTTGAAGTTTTTGAATAAATGCACATTTTCTATTATTAAACTATTAGCATCAGTACAATTGTTTTTTTGTAAGAAGAACCTATATTAGGGACTAAGGTACGGTAATTCCTTGTAATTTTGGCTATGTAGGATCTGATTGCAAATAGCCTATCAGAAATTCTGATTAGCAGTTGTAGATGCATTTGATTAATAAAAAAAAATACAACCATCCTTAGTTAATTAGTGCAGTTTGCTTTATAGAAAAATGCTCTTCCAAATAGGTGATTCATGGGGAGCTGGGGTTCCTGTCTCTTGGGTGGCAAAAATATGGTGTCCAATGACTCAATCCAGTTATAGGAATTAGTAATTCTTTGATAGGAAACAATTGGCAGTGATTAATAAGCTTTTCCTTTAAGGATTTTAAATATCCAGCTTGATCTTTTGTCCATTTGATTAACCAGTTAATTAAAGTTTTATGTAAGTCTTCTGACCTACTTAATTTGTCAGGGACATACATTAATGGGGAGTGACAGATGAGGTTCTTTCTAACCTCCCTGTACAAATCACTACCTGAATCAGCTTCTACCAGAGGGAGCCCCTCCTTTTGCTAACATCTGAGCCATTGTGGAAACAAATAAGGGAAATATGCAAATCCTAAAACTGGGATATTTTTAGAGGGCCTGTAAGACTCTACAGTAGAAGTCAAAACACCACTGAAAGAAAAAGGAAAATGATGGCAAAGCTGACATAACACACTGCCTATCAAGGGGAGATGCACTTACATAGTTATTGAACAAATGAAACAAACAAATGAATATGTAAATGGCTTATGGGCTGCACCCACTTACTTGGTGAGTTTCGTTATCTAAAAAAATTGTCTCAACATTTTTTTGCTTACATTTGTAGTACTGTTTTAAAATCACTGATTTGAAGACTCTGCCAAGCCTTATGTTTTAAAGCTGTATGATCTGTGTGATTTAAGGTTAAATTGGAAGAGGTTGTAGGACTGTTGATTAGAGCAGCAGAGTGAGCCATGGATGCCTAAGAAAAGGGGGAAAGAGATAAGAGTCAGGGAATGTAAATAAAAAGAATTAAAAATGTTTGTTAAGGTTAAACCAACTTTTGTGAACCAGCGGTGAATTTCTCGACCCCTTTCTCCATTTCCTTTAGCTTTTTCCTCTCACCTCACCACCCCCGCCCCCATCTTTTCCTCTTCCTTTCTCGTTTTCTAAACTTAGAGATCCTTATTTTGCAGTTTACAAACTCAAACTAAAATTATTATACGTGCAAAATGTATTAGAGTTAAATATGTTTCAGGGGCTTTGAACCTCAATCATGGTAGTTTCCTGGGCAAATGTTGCTTAGTTACGATCTTTTTTTTTTTCTTTTCTTTTTGCTTTTTAATAACAACAGCAATACCAACAAAATTCCTAGGATGGGGGCTGTTTATATCTCACTCATCAGTGAACTCCCTATCTGCTTTACTTTTTCTCCTCATTAAAATAAAAATAAAAATGTTCTAGCAAATTCCTTTCACTTATTACCCCATTGATGGTTGTATTCTCCAGTATCTGTGAAGAAAATTAATGAGCTTTCGCAGAGTACTAAATGTGCATATCCTTGGAAGCTAATGTTGTATTTAGAGCTTCAGGCATGATGGATTGATCTAGTGCACTGTTATACTTTGCGGTTTCAGAAGAATGATTTATATGAAGAAAAACAGGCATCATTTTGTTTATGATTTATGGGCTTTGATCATTAATCCTGAATTTTTATGTCATTAGTCCTGAAAAAGTGATATTATAAGACAGGTGCAATGAAATTTCAAATATTTTCATATGTATAAATCCGTTTATTATCCATACTTTGGTCATTGGTTTTATTACAGAGCACATAATCATGAAGCACACCATTTTTACCCCTAGTATAATTTCTCAAATATATATATATATATATATATATATATATATATATATATTTTCCAAATCGCATCATGATATGTATATTCACAGAGATATAAATATATATGTATCCAAAAAATCTGTTTAAGTATATGTGAAGATTTTATTAGAGGAATAGTTTATTCAAAGGAATGTAATGATTGAATACAAATAATTCATGGAGAAAATAAATTGTTTTTTAATATGTGAAGTCACCTTACATTTTATAAAATGGAGAGATTTTCAAGGATTTATTGACCTAAGTTCAAGAAAAGTGCCTTTCTCCTTGCCAGGCCCCAATAAATGAATAGGTTATTTATTATAAATGAGTGAGTAAAAGGTCTCAGAACTCTATAGAGACATCAGTCAGGAAGATTTTTCAAAAAAGTTCCTTTTATTTTTTTTCCTACTCAAGATAACATTGAAAAATTATTATACATTACCTAGGTGATTTTTTTTTCTTTTCTGTCAGTCTTCTAGTGTTCTTTCTCCTTGAACAGTGTCAAAGTTTCAAGCCAAACTCAAAGCTCCATTCGAGAGGTGGCTTGTCTTATGTCCAGGCCCCTGCAAACTTCCCCTTGATGTGACCCGCCTTCTCTGCAGCCAACAGTGGTCAGAGGTTCAACCCAAGAAGCAGAACCAATATGAGGACTGTCTGGAAAAAATCCTGCCATTGTCAATTATAACAAAAACAATTACATGGCTGGATACTTTCCAGACAGCCATCGTATATTAAAATATATATTGAATAAGGTATTTACTGCAATGCACTGACTTAAGCATTTCTGGGAATTAGCAAGGCAACCTGGAAATCTGTAGGATAAGCTGGAACTTTGGGGCCTGGGCCGAAGTGGTTGTTTCATGGGTGACATTTTCTCCAGCTGGGAAGATTCGACAATACTTTTAAAGCCTTTTACCTGATTGAACCAAGTCCCCCTAGATTACCTTAAATAATTTCTTTCTCCTGTTTGGCTTTTATGCATCATAAACAGGTGAGGGATTATGTAGGATAATGGCCTTTACTTAACATCAATTGATAATGGGCTTTAATCACATCTACAAAATACCATCAAGCTATGCCTGGATTAGTATTTGATTAAATGCTGCAAAGTATAGTTTAGCCAAGCTGACACTCCCAAGGCCATCACATCACATCACATCTCAGCCATGATATATTGAGCTTTCCCTCTCTCACTTAGGGCACCCAAAGGCAAATGTTCTCAATGGGTGGCCTAGGACCCAGGTACTAGCGACATCCCCATCCCTTGTGTGTGTGTGTTTTCCCTGTTACTATAATGAGTCTTGTCTTACCATGTTCCCCTAGTAATGATTCCATTCTTTACAAATGGAAGAAGCACGCCTAGGAATCCCTGGAACTGCAATAGAAAGGTTTATGTAGAGAATTTTGCTTTTTAAATTTGTTGGTAATTTTGTTATATTAATTAAAATATAGTAATATGAGTTTAGGGTTTAGGATGTTTTATAATCTATATAACACTTATTAAGGAGATGGAGTGTTTATTCTAGGTGTATATGTACCGGTATAACATATTTATTTTATTTATTTATTTATTTATTTATTTATTTTTGACAGAGAGAGAGAGAGAGAGAGAGAGAGAGATACAGAGAGATACAGAGAGAGAACTGAACTGGGGGAGCTCCCAGTTCAGCATATGGTTCCGCACTGGCTGGGGCCGGGATTCGATCCCTGGTCCCCGGCACTGCAAAGTGAGCCCTTAACCCACTGAGCCATCCCGGCTTCCCCGTATAACATCTTTAAATCATAACCATCTATACTCTCTTGGAGGCTGTTCATATTCTTATAACGCTTCTACGTGGATGGGGTAGAGGTTACATTAAGTACTGTTTTTACCAAATATACTATTACATCATCATATTACTTAGTTTTGAAAGTAAGGATATGATCTGTCTACAAAGGAAATGAATGTTTTATTGGAATATTTCTATTAAAGACAGTTTTGGAAGAGAAATCTGTATACAGTAATTTTTAGGGGAGAACTTTCACCACAGGCTACCGTCTTTTTATATCTTAAGATGCTTATCTTCGTGTCATTTGGAAAAAAAAGTTTGAATTAGTCTATAGTCAAGATAGGAAATAAATTAGGAAAAAGTCTCATCATTTCAATCAGAGGAAAAATAGCATCAGCACAATGGTAGATTTCTTGAGAAACCAAGGTTGTTTTTAAGAATTAGACAATACTTGCTTACTCTGTTTTTTCCCCTCTATCCAATGCCTTTTATTAGTTGTGTGGCTGATGTATTAATCAGCAACTTCATTTGTGACTATCTCTGAAGTTATCTGAAATAAACCATAGAGCAATTTTTTTTTAATTTTTCTAAGATCACAGGTTGTGTATACTCAAACCAAATAATCCAGAATTTGACATTAGCTTCCTACCTAGGATTAAATAGGTCTTGTTATATTTTCCTTCTTATATTATTTTATAGCAAGTGGGAACATGCACAAACCTAAGAGCTGTTTTATAAATATTTGTTGATTGATGACGGAGGCTCGTTAGAAGTGCTTTTATGAATAGTCAGTATGTCAAATCAATGAATCATGGCAAGGCTATTAATGTTGGATTATCTGTTCCTAGACTCTGCTTTCATATACACAAATAGCCCACTGATGAGTCTGCATTCCTTGCTTTACATTATATAATTTGATATAATATTCTGAAGTAATTAGGGACAACAGAACTCCCTCAATACATATTTAAAATTTATATCTCTATATGTCCTCCTCCTTACTCATCAAAATACTACATTGGGTCCAGAAAAAATACAGTGTTACCTGAGATTACTCACCCAGGACGTGTGCGTATTTGAATTTAATTAATTTTTTATCTTGTGAGCATTATTTCTCCTGCAGCCAAGGGAAACAGTTTATCACAGCAAAGGGAGATGTCAAGAGGGGTGCTTGTCTTTGAAGGGGGTACTGATTGGTTCTTAATTGACCAGCAGTTTTGCTTCTCTAGCATTTCCCAACCCTTGTTGTGCTTCCTCTTTATGATGTATTCCAGTGCAACAGGAGAAAGTGGGATTCCCTTCCCCCCCACCCCAGAAACCACCATTTCAACGGTGTCATTATAGTTTTTGTCATTTTTTAAAAGATGGCTTTCTTCCATCATTTACATAACCCAAAATTGGGCCTATGACGGTTGCACTTTACTAATTGCAGATAGCTGTATTTAAAAACGATTCTAAGTTGGATTTCAGGTGACCTTGAGCTGTTTGCTAAGCATGGTGACATACCCACTGTTGGAAAATCACAGGCCTGCCCTGTGTTCCCTATGGCTGCTTTTTACCAGGACAGGCAGCAGTGCTGATCCTCAGGGTGGATGAGCCATCACTAGGAATCTTGAATAATCATATTTATTGTTTTTCTCCTGTTTATCTTATTGGGGGATATGAAAGAGATGGTCCTTTGGAAATCACCACCTTGTAAAGAGGTAATAGAGTTGGAGAATAATTCCAAGTAGAAATGGAAGAATGCAATGTGAAGACTAGAGATCTAGGACTGAGTTCTAAGAAATCCCAATGTTTAGGGCAAAAGGAGTCTGGAAAAGGGCCAGGAGACAGCAACACAATAGCAGGAAAACTTGGAAATACTGGGTGTCATGAAGAAAGAAAGATAGTGTTTTGAGAAGAAAGTGGGCAAGTGAATCAAATACTCTGAAGATCAGAGAAAATAAAGACAAGGCCTCCATGTTTTCTAAACCAGGGGTACCGGTCTGTGACCTGTTAGGAGCCAGGCTATATAGCAGGAGGTGAGCAGCTGGTGAGCTAGCTAAATTTAACCCTTTGCACTCAGGTGTGGCTCGACATAGGAGCTGGTGCCGATGCTAACAGTGTGGAGTCACACTCAACATTCGAGTGCAAAAGTTCACTCTCATTACTGCCTGATCGCCACCTCCTGACAGATCTGGGGCAGCATTAGGTTCTCATAGGAGCACAAACTGTATTGTGAACTGTGCATGCGAGGGATCTAGGTTGCAAGCTCCTTATGAGTATCTAATGCCTTGACGATATGAGTTGGAGCTGAGGCAGTGATGTTAGCACTGGGGAGCATCTGCAAGTACAGATTCACATTAGCGGAGAGGTTTGACTGCACAGAGACCATAATAAATCAATTGCTTGTAGACTCATATTGAAACCCTATCAGTGAGTGGTAAGTGACAATGGTGCTTGAATCATTCCAAAACCATACGCCCCACATCCCTGCCCCCCATCTATGGAAAAATTGTCTTCCACAAAACCAGTCCCTGGTGCCAAAAAGGCTGGGGACCACTGTTCTAAACTATTATTTCTCCATTCTTAACATTGGGCTGCCATTGATTCAACTGTGTTGCCTGGCACTCTTACATTGATGTCACTCCACTTATCTCTAATGGGTTGTTGGTGATAAGAGCAGTGTCAGTATTGTGGTCTGATTTGAGCCCATGGAAGCGGATTACAAGGACAGATAGGAGAGTCTCAGCTGGAGGGCATGCTCTGAGGTGTTTCTATTGTCCTATGCCCTAGGGCCATCACCAAGGTTGTGAGGACCCATTCTGCTCCTGGGACAACACACATGGCTCTTTAATTCAGAGGGGTTCCCACTCCCAGGGGTGCCTTGATCTTTGGGCCCAGTGTTTCAACATCCTGTTCTCTAGACATACAGTTATAAAGGTGTTCCCTTTTCTTCTCAGAAGGCCCTTTAGTGGGGACCATGGCACCATGCCTACAGGTTGGACATTTTTTTTTTCTTCTTCCATAATTACCAGTTGTACTGAAATCACTTCTCAAATAAATTTACTGCACTAGTTTGAGGTCCCATCCTCAGGGGAACCCAGATTAATTTTGACTGGTAGTTGGAGATTTAGAGTTTTCAAGGAAGGGCTTTGTTCATTTGTTTGATTGTTTTAAGATAGGAGAACTATATACACTTATAAACTATAACTAGAGAGAAAGGAGAGAAAATATATAATCAATGGATTGTGTTACCTCAGGAACTAAAAAAAAAAAAAGATAGAATTTATCATCTTGAGTGATTACCCTTACATAAGAAAAAGACACCTACATATATACATTCACACATACAATGGAAGAAAAATGGGTGTGAATAAATATTGCTTTATAGATTTTATGATGGAAAATGCACTGAGTCTTTTCGAATAGCACCTATATTGTCCATGAAGACCATTCACTCATTCAGCATATGCTTACTGAGGACCCGCTCCAAGCCAGCTACTATGCTAAGCTTGATTCAGAGAAGATAATCACCGGGAAACTTAACAATTGTCAGGGAAGGCATTTTTAAATAAATTTTTATTTAGTTTTAAAATTTTCTTTATAGTTTTAAGAAGAGAGAACCTGAACAGAAATGTACCTATTGTTTTTCAGTTTTGTTTAATTAATAATAAATGGGCAACAATGAAAGTGGAATTTAAGTATTCATTTTGGAAGTTAATGTTATGGAAACTACACATCATTGCTCAAGAAAATCAGAAAACTGCAGAAAAGTAGAATTCAGGAAAAGTTCTCATGTAATTTTACTTAATCATTATTTTCACTCATGTTCTTTTATTTTTCTGTGCATGTATGACGGCTGTCCAGAAAAATTCCAACCATTGTCAATGTGAGAACAGTTATATGGCTGGATATGTTCCAGACAGCCCTCATATTTTAAAATATAGTTACACAGTAGACTCTCTGTTAACCAGAACTCAAGCAACCAGCACTCTTAAACAATTGACAGAAAACCCAAAGAAATAATGCTACATTTAACCAGCATGGGCGCCAGTTAACTGAGAGTCTACTGCAATTATATTACTAACATACGTATGTAGTTTATTTTATTAATTTAACATTATAACAGCTATTTTTCTGTGTCATTTCACACTTCTTATGAAATGATTTTTACTTACAATACTTGGAATGTGAATACACTATTGCATACATAACTGTTTCCCTCTTTTTGATGTGTAGAATCTCTCCACACTGTATTTAAAATTATTTAAATATGATTTTTGAATAGGTACTAAATTCACAGGGCTCAAAAGTTAAAAGATGCATAAGAGTAAACCTTAAAACAATGACCTTCTCTCTCTCAGAAAACGAGCTGTGACTTGGACTTACTGTAAGTTAGTCCCCAGTCTCTGAGCCCTTCCCTGTGGGTCAGTACAGTTGGCTGCTCACCTTATTCTCATTCTTCCTCCCACAACATGGACCCAGGTTTACCTGCATCAGGGCCCTGGACAGGTTGTCTTCAAGAGCCACTCGTGTTGATTGCTAATAGTATTACCTCTGCTGTTGTCATTATTGTTATGGTGATGTTGCTAAAGGGTAACCTTGAGAAGACCTCCATTTCAGTTGTTACAGGAGCATCACATCTCCTACCCATGGGCATTTTAATGGCTGTTGTTGCTGCCCTAGCTAGGACTACGGCTCAAATGATCACGTAACAAACATCATTTAAAATGGCACATCTCTCAGCCAAAGTGGACACTATTAATAATTATACCAGGACAACAGGTATAAATTGCCTGAGCAAACTGGCACCTATGATCATCTTATTATAAGAGGGCTTCCCTCTCACTGATATTAGATTTATTTCCTTGACTGATTATAGCCTGCCTTTTTTAAAGACTTTAGAAAAAATTTCACCTGAGTGGATAGGAAGAAAATATTAGGGCACTGCAGGGTGCTGAATCCACCCAAACTGTTGTTTGATACTGACACCGCCTGAACTTCTGGGTTGAAACCAATGATATCTTTTATGCTCACCCCCCAAACCATTCCCTAATCCTCATTGTAAGTAGACCCACATTTTTAAAGTGAAATCAAATAGAATGGGGAAATATAGAAGAGAAGAGAATAGCAAAGACGCGAAAAGGTTGTGAGAATTGTTAAGCATTTTTTCATGAAGATTTTGTTTAGGCTTTGTGTGTTATATATACGACGTGGATTGCTATGAAAAATACACTTATTATTGTGAGCAGTGGTAAAAACAAATGAGAAAAATACAGTCTTTACTTACTTTTTGCTATGGTATTGAATATGATGCTGTAGTGTTATAGGTGTCAATCGTTCTAGAAGTCTCTCTTTTTCTTTTTTCTTTTTTTCCTGCTAAGAAGCCTGCTGAGGTTGCCCAAAATGAAGCAGGAAGCTGCAAAAACTGCCTAGGGTGCTCAGGAGTGGCTGTTAGGGACCTAAAAATCACAATTTCTGGTTTTCTGTTATATAACAAAGAAAGCTGACATTTGAGGAGAGGTGTGATAACTTGCTTTAGCTATATATTGAAATTGTATTTTTATTCTTATTTAGCATTATATTTATGTATCAGAGATAAGAGAAATTTGGTTTTGGAAGGTTTTTGATATTTATGAGATTTTACAATATATAAACTGTTACAAAAATTAAATTAGCATATTGAATTAAAGGCTACTTCTACACACATTTTTGAGATTGGTATATTAAAATAATTTTTAAAAATTAATTACATATTTCTATCTTTAGTATATATTTGTGCATAATTCATAGACCACACTAGAAATAATGTTTTTGAGTCGCTACCTGACCTGATTCAGATTTTGGTGAGCGGCTGTCTTAACTAATTCTAAAAAATTCAAGTATCTGAAAAGTTAAATAGAAAAATGAAAAGCCAGGTTGGTCCTGTGTTTCAGAAAGATGCCTAAGCACACTGGGTTCTTTAACATGGAATTATTTCAGAGAGCTCTCTTGAGCTCTCAGCAATTGTAGTGCACCACATCTAAATGTTATCATCAATTCCTAGATGAATTTCTACAGAAAACGAATGTTCCCAAATTCTGTGAAGATTGCCAATGGCCCGGAATGGCTGGTATGTATATTATGACAGAGCAGGATGTCTTATCTGTCCTGGGAGCCATCGACTGCAGACACATTGCTATTCAATAGTGATACTTAATGATTTAATCTTTATTAATAGGAGAAAATATTCCATTTGTTTTAATATGCAGGTTATTTGTGATGCTAAATGCAATGTAATTGATGTAATGTAAAGGTTCCTGGGATAATGTCATGATTAATTCATCTGTAAACAATCTGGTATCTTTCATTTTATTGAGGCCGGCAGAAATTTTAACTAGCTGAAATGTGGGTAAGAACATCATGACAACAATTACTTAAAAACTAGAATGCAGTGTGAAGGATGAATGTCCTGCAGGGCATTTTGCATTTGCTGTAAGGTCTTAAGAGCTGTAATTCAGCATGATTCATTGTGTCTGTATGAAAGAAAGACGAGGACAGTGTAACCGACTTTGTGTCTTCGGGATGAATGAGGTTTTAGGATTTCATGAAAGAGGTTACTGAGCATATTTCAAGGGTCAATTTCTTGAGAGTTTTGCTGCCCCCATGCAACTATTCATTCATTGAATCATTTATGCATCCATTCAATAAATATCATGGAACACCATTTAAAGGATAAGTGCTTTGGAAGAAACTGGGGACATGTATACATGTTCCATTATTTCTGCCAGCAAAGAACTTCTAAAGTATTAAGAGAAGGTTTGAGTAACAAACAGTGAATGTACTGTGGCATATATAGAATGGATACTCTTGGAGCAGTGGGAGAGAGCAGTTAATTCAGATTTGGGGGGTAGGCTGGAGAAGTTGATGTGGGTCCTATTTACACTCAAACTTACTTAAAACTGCATGTTACTTAGTGGATGAAAGCAAAGTCTAAAAAAAGCTACGTATTCCAGGCAGTTAATATGTATATGAAAGCATGGCTTTAAAAAATGAAGCAAAACAGCTGTGTTAATTGTGAGAATATACGGAGTTTTTAGAGAGTAATGTGCATCGTAAGAAATGTAGAGTGAGGCTAGAAGCGTAGAAAGATGCTAGAATGTGGAGGGCTATGTGGCCTTTCTGAGCGCATTCAGTCCTCATTCTATAGATGATGAAGTCATGGGAACACTATTAGTTTAGGTAGATACTCTTGGAAATTTGAAAGGGACAAGACTATAGGTGCAGAGAAACAAGTTAGAATTCTCTTGGTATAATCTGGGGAAGAAATGATAAACATGTGATGGCCTCTGGGCTATGGCTGAATTTTTGGAGCAAATGGGATAATTCAGTGTAAACTTACTGTTTTAGAAGCATAGAAATCAAAGGCAGAATAAACAGGGAACTGAAATGAGGGTGACATAGAAAGCACAGAGAAAAGAGCCCATAAATATAAGAAAAGAAGGAATGGTGAGCAAAACATTTAGAAAATTAAGAGTATTGTTATAAAAAGCAAAGAAGTGACCAACAGAAAAATTCTAATGATGTGGTAGGAAAAAAATATACGACTTTATGTGGTTGTCATCAGTGACTTTGGAAGAGCCGTGTCAGGGCGTCACAGCAGGTAGAACACCAGTGTCCCTGGGAAGAGCAGTAGATGGGGTTGGGAGCTGAGGAAATGGAGCTGGCATGTTGATAGTTGTGTGTCTGAAAGAATATAGTCTAGATACTAAGTGCCCTGGATTCTCAACTTGCCCTTGCCTGTGACCAATGTTACAGTTGATTATATACAAAAAGGACACAAGGTAGTCCAATGGTTACTTTTTATTATTGGTTAAAGCTTTTATCCCAAACTCCATTGTATTTTTCCCCTGCATGAGTGGCCTGTTCAATTGCAGGCCTGCTTGTAAAACCAGCTGGGTCAGTGAATTTGAGGGTTGGGAGGAATAACTTCAGGGGCTACACACATGAGGAAAGAATAAAAGTGGAATAGAGTTACATGAACAGAACAGGTCCAAGCAGGCAGGCTTCTTGTCGGGGTGGGTGGGTGAGAGGATGTTTATTTTATATAAAAAAAACATAATATTTTTAAGCACTTTAAATATAAGGTGAAAATTATTGTTATAGATGAGTACATAGAAACACAGAAAGAATAAGTGAATTGCGCAAGGTCACTGATATGAGTATAAGAGTCAGGATTTGAACTCAGGCAGTCTGGTTTCAGAGTCCTTTCTTTTCCATACTCTCAATGTGCTGTGCTGTACAGTTTTTTGGATTTACCAATTGGGACATCAAATAGTGATTTTAAAATACCATTTGAGATCTTCTGGATTCAATCTTGATGAATAATAACTGAAGAGGTCCTTTCATTCTGGACTTTAGAAATACAATAGTTTATGAAAAACTGAACTCTTATCGTGTAATGAGTTTCAACCCCAGTTCATAAATAATGTTAAAATAATATGTGGCCATTCTATTGGTATTTATTCATTGGTATCCTTAGCCTTGAGTTTCTAAAATGGATCACCTTCAACAATTAGAATGCAAACCTTTTGGAAGGGGCAGTGAGATGGACATTCATCTGGAGATTAGTAAAAGGCATGTAAATCCGCCACCAAGCCTGACTGCGTGTGAATGGTGTACACTGGCAGTGGACCAACTGGTATAGCTTTATGGCTTGATTTTCACTCCCAGTAGTTGATAGAGCAGAAAGATGTGTATGTATCAGTGTGTATGTGTGTCAAGGGTTGGGGAAACAAATGTTCCTGTCTGCTCAGGGTTAGTGAAGGGAAATGCAGAAAGGCAGATGGACAAGGGGCCATTGGAATTTTAGGAATATATATTTACATAGTTTTGTACAGTTCAGTAATAATCCAGATAAATTGCCTGGGCCAGATGGTTGGTTTATCCAGCCATGCTGTGTGCCTTTTTGTATGCAAATGAAATGTCTACATATCAAGAGTGCTTTGGGAAGAGGCCAAAATGAAGCAATCAATTCAAGCTACAAGGGGATAAATTTGGGACTCAGAGAGGAGAATATTGGAGGTTGACAATATTGTTTCCTAATATGTCCTAGTGATTTAATTTTAATAAACAAATGTGAACATAACTGTTCTCCAATAGATGTATTGTGGAATAATCTTTTGCATAAGTACGTTTCAGAAGAGGCTAATAAAATGAAACTGTTCTTTAATTTTTGGTTTATTCAAACCATTTTAATTTTAATTTTCCAAAAAGCTGATCATTTGGGGAAGATTAAGAAGCTTATGAGAGGTTCAGAAATTGCAAATTCTCACAGTAGCCTCATGGAAATGCCTGTCAGATCAAAGTGCCAGGAAGCCTTAAGTCAGTATGAAACTGATGGCATCTATGACATTCAAAGGCCTTGCCACCCTCAATAATTGTTCTTTATCGAGTTATTCTCCGTCCTTGGCTAGGGATAGTAAATATGAGGGATGTGACCTTCCAAGGTTGTCCAGTACCTATATCAAAAAGAACTGGCAAACTCAATACTACTATTATTAATAATAATTTACGATTGAGAAAATGTGTTACTGAGTTAACTGGGATTATTATAGAAACTAAAGCAAAATTTGAAAGAGGGAGAGAAATAAAAGCACAGAATAAATTAATAAGTAAAGTATTTCTCTGGAAGGAAAGGCGTCTAAAGCAGAAATCCTATGAGGAGACACCAAGCAGCTCTGGCCATAGATAGAAGTTATCTTCGCAGAATGAGTTGAGTTGCCCAGTCACTTTGGTAAACTTTCTAGCCTTCATCCAACTTTCTTTTAATAAACTCGGAACTCTAGCCTCATAACTAAGCATATGATCTAAGCCTAAGCAATATATCACTCCATCTGCCCGGCAACAATTGGGCCAAGGAGTAGTCATGTGATCTAAGCAGGGCCAATCAGATTTTTCATTTGGGATTGTTATCTGGGTATTCATAGGAAGAAATTTGTTCTCCCCTGGGATTTGCAAAAATGAATGCTGGTGGTCATCTGATTTGGTGATTGTGGAATTAGCCTGCTTGCAATAGGAGAGAACAATTGACCCTCAAAGAAAAACAAAAACAAGCAGAAATGAGAAAAAAAGGAGAGAGGCTCTCCCTTTCTATCTCTAGTCTGTCCTGACTTGATTATTGACAACTTTTAGGTAGCAGTGTACTGGTCTAAACAAAATGAGCTACCTAAAAATGTTCACTTTTTAAAGTTTTTCCTGAGTCATTCAGTAGTGTGTTTTTGTTAGAAGAGCTCCTCTCAGTGAAACAGTCGTTTCAAAAATCAAATTATAGAAGGCTGTGGCCAGAGGAGAGATTTTAGAATTTCAGAGCTGGAAAATGCATCAGTTCTGAGAGATGGCAAGATCTAATAGAAAAAAATGACTTCTGAAATATAAATCTACCCAGGTCAATGTATTCTTTCCAGAGGATGGGAGGCAGATGGGTCAGAGGCATGGTCAGAGAGTGCCTGGTTGTT
>PVKE010027542.1:0-21532 GCA_004027555.1 Craseonycteris thonglongyai | reverse complement strand
GCTCTTCCGATCTCCACTTTTTAAATTAGTCTCAATAACAACGGATGGCGCAGCTGCAATGATAGGTTGCATACATGGATTTATAGCCCTATGTCGAAATGAAAATGAATTCCCAGCCTTTTTGAGCTATCACTGCATAATTCACCAGCAAGTGTTAGCTAGCAAGTGACTAAACACAAAAGAGGTAATGGACATAGCATTTAAAATTGTTAATTCAATTCGAGGAAGTTCCCTCAAACAGCGTCTCTTGCAACTGCAACTCGATGAAGGCCAACCTGAATAATTACTACATACCGATGTCAGATGGCTAAGCAGAGGTAAATTTCTGCAGCGATTTCGTGATTTATTGCCTGAAATTATAGATTTTCTTCACGAACAAGATGGAAACTGTGAAAATTTAAATGATGAAACTTGGCTTAGTGACTTAGCATTTCTTACCGATTTTACTTCAATATTAAGTCATTTAAATTTAGAATAACAAGGTAAAAATAAAACAGTAATTGATATGATCAGCTGCATAGACACATATAAAACAAAATTTATTTTGTTAATAGAAGATCTGCAACAAAATAATCTGAATCATTTTCCAAATATGGCGGATAACCTACAAAAACATAAAAATATTAATTATAAGATCGACAAATACGTCGCGGAAATCCAAAAATTAATTGAAGATTTTGAGGTAAGATTCCAGGATTTTGAAAAAATTAAAGAAATTGTGGAATTTGTATCTTTTCCTTTTAAAAATGATTTAAGTGTGAAACGCATTAGCCAAAAAATTTCAGACATATTTCATATGGATCAAAAGGCATTAGAAAATGAAATTATAATTTGACAAACTGACTTAATCTTAGAAGCCAGAAAATTTGAAGAAGATTTTTGGAAATATGTCAACCGAGAAAAATATCCCAGTATCACCAAATGTAGCGAATATATCTATTCTTGTTTTGGATCTACATACCTATGCGAATCGGCATTTTCATACTTGAAGCTAACGAAGACTAAACAATGTTCTATCCTGACTAATTTCCATACTGAAGACTCATTATTATTATCTTTGTCAGGATATACACCTAATTATGATTCCTTGGTTAAAGACATGCAAACTCAGTCTTCCCATTAATGTTAAGGCAACAAAGTAAATTCTAAATCTGTCTTTATCTGTAGCTACTTTGAATTAATAAATACGGTTAATAATTATCCATGTTCTTTAATTCCCCTGGATGTGAGTTTTTTGGCCCTTTCAATAATTATTGTTGTTGTTTTTTACATAGGTAGATAAGCCGTACATCTATATTTCAGTACGAGGTGTACTCAGCGAGCTGTTGATAGATTAGCAAAAAGTAAGTCATATTATTCTTTCATGATATATTTTCCTGGACCCCCCAAAAAAAACCGCGAAAGTGAAATATTGAAATCAAATTATCACCCATACAGTGCATTTTTATAACAACTTTTTCATATTTACGAATAGTACAACAACTTATACATTGCAGTTGATAAAAAAATTAAATTGCATTTTAAGTTAGTAAAAATCTATCTTGAAAAAGTGTCGGAAAATTGAATTTTTTAGGTACCGCATGTACAAAATGCTGCTATCAAAAGTTGGGTCTGGAAATTTATTTTCTTCATGAGCCTATATCTCGAAAACTTAATAAGTGATTTAAAAAATAAAAAATAGTTTTGAACATATATTTTACTTATCTACCCATACCTTGCTGGAATGCACCTTGTACTGAAACACAGTGTATAAACACAGTATGCATTTCACACCCCTTCTTCCGCCTTAGACTATGCCTGTGACAACAAGTCGATCGTGACACACTTTTATGATAAAAAGTAGATCTTATATACAGAAAAGTTGGCCACCCCTGGTATAAAGTATTGGGAATGTCGTTAGTTTATCAAGAATTTTCCAAATATTCTGAAGAGGAAACATTAAAAGCAACTATCTCCCTACCATAAGTGGATATATTTGCAGACTATATTCAGGTAAGTTTATCTTAAGAAATCATAAGAATTTTTAAAAATTGTTTTGGGTCATTTGCAGCTATAATTGTAACAAAATTAGTTCGCATAATCAGGTTTTTTGAGTGATATTGTGTGCAAGATACTTACAGTTTCACTACTTATTCATGTTGAAGTCACTTTATTTTAGTGCCCAACGATGGCCGAGAAGAGGAAAAGAAAAATAGACAATGAGTGTTGGCAATTTCAAGAAGAATGGAGTTTGAAATACTTCTTAATCAAATCCGACGAGAAAGCATTGTGTGTGATTTGCAACGAAACCGTGGCTGTGATGAAAGAATGGAACCTGCACCGTCATCATCAAAGCGAACATCAGGAGAAATATGCACAGTTGGAGGGTAATGTCCATGCCAAAATTTTTTCTAAATTACAAAATCAACTCACATCTCAGAGGACATTGTTCAGTAAATCCTCAAATGGAAATGTATCCTTAACTAAGGCCAGTTATGAAGTTGCCTACATCCTGGCTAAAAGTGGCAAACAGTTTACAGATGGCGAAGTAGTGAAGGAATGTTTGTTGGAGGTGGCTGAGGAACTTTGCCCAGAAAAGTCGAAACAATTTAAAAATGTAGCTTTGGGTGCAAATACCATTGCCCGCTGTGTTGCAGACATGGGTGAAACCATTGTGACTCAAATAGCAAAAAATGCTAGCAAGTTTCGCCATTTTTCAATTGCAATGGATGAATCGCTGGACAGCTGTTCTACCTCTCAACTGCTTGTGTTCATTAGAGGTGTGGATGAAGACATGAACATAACACAAGAGCTGGCTTCCCTACATAGCATGTATGGCACTGTTATCAGAGAGGATATATTCAATGAATTGAAAAAAAAAAATTGCTGATTATAACCTGGGCTGGACTAACCTCAGTTGCCTGACTGTTGATGGAGGAAAGAACATGAGTGGCATAAAGAAAGGCTTTGTTGGACAAGTGAAGCAGATGTGTAATGAGAAAAACATTTCACAACCAATGTTCCTGTACTGTATTATTCACCAGCAGGCTTTATATGTTAAATATGTGGACATTAGCAGTGTACTGAATCCTGTGGTGAAGATGGTGAATTTAATAAGGTCACATGGGCTCAACCATATGCAGTTCAGAGACATGTTGAAAGATACAGACACAGAATCGCAAGATTTACCATATTACACAGCAGTAAGATGGCTAAGTTGTGAGAAAGTTCTGAGCAGAGTATTTGAATTAAGAAAGGAAATAGGTGGCTTCCTGGAAAGTAAAGGCAAGCCACAGCCATTACTGTCTGATGAAGAGTGGGCATGGAAATTGGCCTTTGCTGTAGACATAACTAGTCATTTAAATTTTCTGAACCTAAAACTACAAGGAGAGAAAAATCTAATTTCTGATCTATACACCCACCTAAAAGACTTCAGATCTAAACTTGTCTTGTTTTTGGAACAAGTACAGGCCAACAACTTGATGCACTTTCAGCAGTGCAAGGTCTTAATGGCTGAAACAACAGCTGAGTTCCCCGCGTCATTTTCATGCGACATCATCAAAGACCTCCAGCTGCAGTTTTAGGAGTGGTTTTCTGACTTGGATTCAAAGGCAGAAGAAGTGAGACTGTTTCAAAACCTATTTGAAGCAGATGTGACCACTTGCCCAGATGAACTGCAGCTGAAGGTCATTGAGTTGCAAGCAAATGAACTCCTTAGGGACAAGTTCAAAGAAGGACTGGTGGGTTTTTACCAGTTTTTGCTCAAGGAAGACTTTACTAACGTCAAAACTTTTGCATCAAGATACCTTTCAATCTTTGGAACAACATACTTGTGTGAACAAACATTTTCAAGAATGAAATGCGTGAAGAACAATTTGAGAACAAACTTGTCTGATGATAATCTCAGGTCACTGTTGATGTTAGGGACATCAAATCTAAAGCCAGAAATGTCTGCTATTTTGGCATCCAGGAAACAATTTCACCATTCCCACTAATACAGATGTTCATGTGTAGTGTATCAATGTGTTATTAAATAATAACTGAATAAAATAATATTAAATAAATAATTAAAAACAACATCTATGTTTTGATTCTTTTTTATTTGGACCTTGAGTGTGTAGTTGGCCCCCAAACTGCTGTTTGATAGTTAATGCGGCCCTCAGGCTGAAGAGTTTGGAAACCCCTGTTATAGAGTTCCAAGGATTGGAGGGCAGAGGAGTTACTATGAAGTAACTTCACCTGGGTGGACAGAGGAACGCTACCATACTACAACATAGCTGTACACAGTCCTGATTTTGACAGCAGCAGACAGATTTACCTGGCATGTAAGAAGAGAACATCAGGAGGCTCTGTTTGAGGTAAGGCTTCATGCAGCCAGACAGATGAAGAGACTAAGATACAGAATGTGATGAGTTATGAATACCAGTGTTCCTGGCCAAACTTATCATTGTTGGCACAAGGATTACCTGTCACCTGGGGATTTTAGCACCACCTATACATATCACGATACTGTCAATGACATTTAGAGACAAATTGTAAAAACTTGAAAGAGAATGAACTTCATTAATGGTTTGATGGAATTATTTTCCTGTCTTATAATAATATTTTATAGATTGTGGAAATAATATGAAACTATAGAGTATCACAATCAAATTTTAATTCTATTCATTCTCATCTTTTAGTTTTGTTCATAGTCCATGTGTGAAGAGAATTTATACAATTATCTGAGTCTTTATTGTGCTTTCAGTATTCTGTACCCACATAATTATTGATCTGTGAATACCTTGTGCTATTTATACCTCAAAGCGTTTACTCACCATCTATATCTGGAATGCCCTTTAGCCAGGCAATATTTTTATTCATTCTTCACGATTAAACTCATATACCAACTCCTCTTTCATTATGCATTTTGAAAGTATTTATTAGGCAGTCACTGTGTTCCAGGCACGTTGCTGAGCTTAGAGAAACATTAGTGAAAATAAGAAATAAGCCCTTGCCTTCATGAAGCTTACTGTCTTTGGAAGAAGTAATAATAATTTAAAAGTATAATACACTCATATAATGTTAAAGGCAAGGCTGTGTTACATGAAGAAAACTAATGCAAGGTAGAGAATATGAGCAGATTATCTTAAGTGTTAATAGATGGTGAGGGAGACATCTTGAGAATGGGAGAGTTCCAAAAATTTTCAGATGGAATGATGGAGTGAGCCATATGACATGTATGAGAATATTATGCCTGGCAAAGGTAAAGAGCAAAATTAAAACCTCTACGGTAGCACATACAGACAACCTGAGTAGTAAAAGCAGAAGTGTGGTGAGGAGGAGAGAAGTGAGAGATGAGTTAAGTCAGAAGCCAGATAAAGTAGGTCATTGTAAGGTCATGACCTTGAGTTTAAACTTTGTGTGACTAAAAGCTGCTGTAAATTCTGAGACAAGTGGTCATATGATCTGTGTTAAGGTTTAGAAAGTTTACTAGACTGCCAAATGGGGAATAGATTAAAGGGCTAGAAATGGAAGTCAAGGGGCTACTTGGGAAATTTTTGAAGTATGTACAAGGAAGGTGATGTAGAGTTACACTAAAGTGAGAATAGTGAATGTTGTAGAAACTAACCAAATTGAGGAAAACAATTTTTTAAGTTACAATATGTGGTTATATATTGATTATGGAACATAAGAAAAAGGAGCAAAAGAATCATTTTGGGCC
The DNA here is from genome assembly GCA_004027555.1 of Craseonycteris thonglongyai. NCBI lineage: Eukaryota > Metazoa > Chordata > Mammalia > Chiroptera > Craseonycteridae > Craseonycteris > Craseonycteris thonglongyai. The sequence goes on along the minus strand of PVKE010027542.1, from coordinate 15,849 downwards.
AGAGTCACTGGATAAATGTGTTTGACTATGGTAGGAACAGGTTATATGAGTGGGGTTCATATATCAAGAGTTGTGATTTAATTTTGAGATGCCTACTTAGGTATATAGGTAGAAATGTCAGGTAGATATTTGGAGGTTGGAATTCATCAGTGTAGACCCTTAAAAGCCAAGGGATTGATGGAGAATTACCTAGGGAAAGAGTGAAGATACAGAAGAGGAAATGTTCAAGGATTAAAATCTTGGGCCCTATATTGTATTTAAATTGGCAAACAAAAGGAGATGGCAATGAAATGACAACTTTCTTCAACGAACTACAAAAAATACAATAGGTCTATAATATAGGTGACAGTCACATTGTACTGTGTTTTTGGGGTTTTTTTTCTTTAATTTTATTTGTTATGTCTCCTTAATAGATTTCTTACTTATTTTTGTATCAGGATCATACCCACTGAGCTTACCATGTAGTAAACACTCAATAAATATTGTTGAATAAATGTATGCTTGAATACATTTTGTGTGATTTGGCAGAGAAAAATTTAATAACATATTAAAGGGAAATGAATTATACAAACCAACACTTAGATCTACTATTTAAAAGAAACCATAGTGTATTTCTCTGTAAATGAAACATTTTTTCCTATTTATGTTCCTATATGGAACATAAATTCCCTATATTATACACACCTCAAATATTTTTAAATTTGTTTTTGCCACATTGTTTCCATATTTCTAACTCCTTCATATTCCATTACATATTAGTTTTCTTTCTTTAGAAAGTAAGCACCATTTAAACCATCATGAACTTTATTCCTTTTATACCCATTACAGATGCAGATCAGTTACTACAAGGATGTGCGGTCACTGTTGTCTCAATGGGTCAAACTGTAAGTTATACACAGCACATAAAACTAAAAACTATATACAGTATACAGGCTCTCTGATAGCATAGTTATGCCTATGAGCAGGAATCTGCAGATGATTAGCTTCAGGTGCTTGTCTGCAGGAGCTCATTGAAATTCAATTCAAATGAGGCCATTTGCCCTAGCAGAAGACATTAACCTGCAGGAACCTTATAGGCACAGGTGTATTTTGAGACCACAACAGTGTACTTCTTAAACATATGTATAACATTATACATTAATCATAAACACTAGGTCAACAAAGTGAGGAATACTCAATAAAGTAAGCAAAAGAGGAGGTATTTCCATAAGCAAAACGGTACAATTAGAGAGAATGTTTTTATCTACTTCTCTATGTGGCTCTCATTCTTCCATGATTGTTCAAAAAGATAATTTGAAAAATAATCTCAAGGCACATTGACAAATGAAAAATACAATCAAGCCAAATGAAACCTATTTGAAATTTTACTGTTTTAAATGCAATAAATTAATTAAGTTTAAGGTAAGCCACATAAGGTTCCAAAGTAATTTTCTATTTCTGCATTTTATACCAAGTGTTCAATAGTAAAGTTTAATCATTCTACAAGGTCACTTTGAGCTGCAAATCTGGGTAGTAATTGAAAGGCTATTCTATATATTCTACTTTTTAAAATTGTTAGCAGCTTTAGATATATTTTAACACAGAAAGCATTAAATAAACTCAACTCCTTCCCTAAGCACCTCATGACAATCTTTTTCTAAACAAGAATCTGTTCAGTACTTTCACAGTATGCACTTAATTATCACAAATATGCTTAAATGTTACCTTAGCAATCAATCATTTCACTTATATAAGGTTCTTTTTTTCCTCTTCTCTTCATTTACATTATAACTTTCTATGAAGGTATTCTCTATTTCCCATACATCTTTTCTTCCCTGCCTCCACAACACATATTCTTATTGAATTGAATTATATAGAAATACTTTAAAAGTAAACTGTTTGGGAGAATGTACAATGGAGTTTAATATATGTGATATTCTTGAGATTCAAATAGTATTGGAGGAGGTCAAAAAGAAGTTCCAACACTTCATGTGTATTATGCAGCACACAAATTAAAATATATATTTGACATTTGCAAGGGATTTAAACTCTGCAATAATTTCATATGCAGGTGGGTGCTTAATAAATATTTTTAGTGATAAGCCAAGAATATGCTGTCTATAGGATTTGAGCATATGCTCCATGATTTTAAAGATAAAACATGTTTAAAAACATTTCCATCCAAGCTTGGGACATACTGCCTTCTTCCTTTACTAAACATCACTAAAAAAAAAAAAAACACCTCTTCATGTTGAAATAAAAATGTTTTAAAATCTAGGAATATTTTCCTGCTCTAGTTTTTTTTCCTGCTTGCCAATAGTGTAATCTTTAAAATATATAAGTCTGATAGTGCCTGCCTTGCTTAAAAACTTTTCAAGTCTATATCATGGTCCCTGGGACCCTTCAAACATTTATAGTCTGATCATAATCTACTATGCTTTTCCTCTCTTGCTTTTTATTATGCTCTGCATCCACCATGTAATTCAGTTATGTTGTTCATTGTTTCTAAATACATCATGAAGTTTTGCACTTTCATGCTTTCTTAGTACTATTTAATCAACCTGGAGTATGTTTACCATTCTCTGCTTGGTGAGCTCGGCTCACACTCTAATTTCCTGTTTAGAAAATTTTCTCCTCTGAGAGTTTGTTTTGATTCCTTGATCCTTCTCTGCACTGTCATACTTCATTTGCCAGCTAACTGTTCAAAGTTGGCTACTCTTATTTGCACTCTTACAAACTACTCAGACTATTTATATGAAATGTGGGATATAGTACAGGTGACAAAAGGGTAACCACAATTAAGCAACATTCTTTTTTTTTTTTAAGATTTATTTTATTGATTTTTGACAGAGAGAAACAGAGAAAGAGAGAGACAGAGAGAAGGGGGATGATTCAGAGCAGTCTCCATAGTTGACATTAGTTTTCCACATAGTTTCACTCCACAGGTGGGCACAGGGCCGCTCCTCGGTCCCCAGGGCTTCAAAGCAAACGCTTAACCCGCTCAGCCATCCCAGCTTTCCCAGCAACATTCTTTAGGACATTCTTCACATCTACTCGGTTCATTCCGGATATCCCTTTTATTTCATGTTATTTTAAAATTTTACTTACAGTAGCTGTTTACTTCATGACGTATGGGGGGAGGTGGGAGTGGGCACCAGATATATGGTGGTGGAGGGGGACCTCATTCTGGGAGGTGGGCACATAATGCGATGCATGGGTGATGTGATGTGGACTTGTACATTGGGAAACTATCTAATTGTTACCAATGTCACCCCCATTAAATTTAACAATAAAAAACAAAGGAATCTAAACATTAAAGATTTACATGATAAAAACATGTAGAAAATATTTAGAGAGAGTGGAAAGCTATTCAGCTACCTCAGTTTTCTAATTCAGAAGTAATCTTTTTAACAACCTAATGTATATTTTTTTCAGAGTTCTTGTTTTATTTTGTTTGTTTTCTTTTTTTAATTTTGAGAGAATTTTCACTGCATTTAGAAAGAGCTTTATAGTTGTTTTTTTAATTGTTTTGGACAGAGAGAGAGAAAGAGAAACAGAGAGAGAGAGAGAGAGAGAGAGAGAGAGAGAGAGAGAGAGAGAGAGAGAGAGAACTGAACTGGGGGCACTCCTCAGTTCAGCACATGGGTCCGCATGGGCTGGGGCCGGGATTCGATCTTGGGTCCCTGGTGCTGCAAAGTGAGTGCTTAACCCACCGAGCCATCCCGGCTTCCCCTGGAGTTCTTGTTTTTATATTCACCCTCTCATATATAGAAAGTCAGTTAGATTTATTTTTAGAAAAATTGTAGTTTTTAAATATTCAGATTTATTTTAATCAATGGTGGGCCTCTTTGTACATTAGAACAGCCACATCTGCATATATTTTTTTTTAATCCTATCTTCTCTCTACATCTTAAAACTTGACATCTGTGTAGATGGCAATAAATTACTAACCATATTTTTATCCATGTATAAGATGATACTTTTGTCTAAAAATGTTAGACCTAAAATCAGGGGTCTTCTTATACATGAAAGTAAGCCATATATTGATTTTTTAATTTTGGGTTAGAAAAGTCAGGGTCATCTTATACATGGGGCATCTTATCAATGAAAAAAAAAATACAGTTCTTATAGTTTTTATAGGTATTTAGACTGTTTCCGTTTTTTTACTATAACCAAAAAAGCTGAAGTATATTTCCATAGATATATGTATATCCCCATTTGGGAGACAAACTATAGTTCACCTTGTTCCACTTTCTATCCATATGAGTAACAAAAATGTTCCTTCCTTCCTTCCTTCTGTTTATTTTTATATTTTTAATTTATTTTTACTTTTTAGTTACATTTGACAAACAATTTTATATTGGTTTCAGGTATACAGCATAGTGATGACATAGTTATATAATTTACAAAATCTTTATTGTGATACATCTGACACAACTATAGTTAATATAATGTTATTGACTGTACTCCCTATGTTGCACTTTACATCCCTGTGGCTATTTTGTGACTATAAATTTGTACTTTTTTATTTCTTCCCATTTTAACTCACCCTTCCCACCCTCTTCCCATCACCCCAACAAATGTAGTACCCATCTGACACCATCTATAGTTATTGCGACATTGTATTGAAACCCTATAAACCCATAATTATTACTTTGTAACCAGAACAGGACTTCCAAATCCCTTTCCCTTATTCACCCCCTCCCTCAACTCTCCTCCTCTCTGGCAACAAACCAAATGTTTTCTATATCTATGAATCTATTTCTGTTTCACTTGTTTATTTTCTTCTTTGGATTTCAAAGCAAGGTCAACTTGCATCTGTCCTCCTCTGTTTGACACTCCACTCAGTGCAATACCCTCCATATTTTTTGACTGGAGCTTTTAATCCATTTAAATTGAAGATAAATGTTGATATGTAACTTGTTATTTTATTATTTATAATTTTGTTTTCTGCCCCCCCACCCCCCATCTTAAAGTAGTCCCTCTAATATTTCTTATAATACTAGTTTCGTGGTGATGAACTTCTTTAGTTTTTCCTTGTCTTGGAAAGCTCTTTATTTGTCCTTCACTTTTAAATGACAGCCTTGATGGCTAAACTTGGTTATAGGTCCTTGGTTTTCATCATGTTGAATATTTTCTGCCACTGCCTTCTGTTGAGAAATCAGCTGACAGTCTTATGGGAGCTCCCTTATAAGTTAATAATTGCTTTTCTCTTGCTGCTTTTAGAATTCTCTCTTTGTCTTTAATCTCGGCCATTTTAATTATAAAGTGTCATTGTGTGGTCCTGTTTGGGTTTATCTGGTTTGAGACTCTCTATGCTTGTACATACATTTCCTTCACCACTTTAGGAAAGTTTTCAGTAATTATTTCTTCAAATAGGTTCTCAATTCCTTGCTTTCTCTTTTCTCCTCCTGGTACTGCTAGTATATGAATGTTGTTATGCTTGGTATTGTTCTAGAGACCCCTTAAACTATCCCCCTTTTTTTCTTGATTCATTTTTCTTTTTCTGTTCTGACTGGTTATTGTCTGTTATCTTTTCTACCAGTTTCTTGATTTAATCATCTGCTCCATCTATTCTGCTGGTAATTCCTCCTATTACATTCTGACTTTTGGTTCTTGTAGTCTTCATTTCTGACTGGTTCTTTTTTATGAGTTCTATGTCATTCTTTATGCTTGTTATCTCTCTGTTAAAGTTTTCACTAAGTTCCTTGAACATCCTTGTAACCATCATTTTGAGTTCTGTATTGGCTATGTTGCTTGCCTCCATCTGTTTAATTCTTCTGGAACTTTCTGCTATTCTTTTATTTGAGACATATGGATTCCCATTTATGTTTGTTTCTGTTTTAAGTAGATCTGCCACATGTCTCAGTATTGCTGGATATTCTTATATACTAGGTGCCCTGCCCTGCAGGGTCCTGATACCACCTCCCTTGTTGTCTTCACTGGGTGTTTGTGTAAATTTTGGTTTGGTGTGAATGCTGTGCCTGGAGCTACTCAGCAAAAGTTTCAGCCACAGCAATCCCAGTTGCCACCTACCTGGGTCTGCAGACTTCAAATGTTTTCTAAGAAAGGTTGCAATGTGGGCAAGGCTGGCTGCTCACCAGAGGAAGTGCCTCTGGCATTGAAAGAGTTGGGTGGGGTGGGACCTAGTAAGTCAGCAAGGTAGAGTGAGTGGAGCTCACCAAACCAATTAGGTTTATATTTTACTATGTGCGGGTGAGTGCAACACAGATAATGTGGCACCCACCAGCCAGTTGCATGGGAGGAGAACTCACCCAAAAAAAATGATGATTGTCTTCCAGCCCTTACCCAAAAACCACACACTTCAGTCTGCTCCCAACATGCGTTCAAAGTCTCCCAAGTCATTGTCTCTTTGCCAGAGCCCAAGGTAAGTACCTGCAGGTGACTGAGTCTGCACGGACACTTGAAGAGAATGTCTGGATTTCATGCATACTTTTGTCTCATACAGATGGTTGGAGTCCCCACTGATTTTTAGTCAGATATTGTAGGGATCCTCTTCCCAGCACCAGTGCTCCAGGCTGGGAATCCTAGTGTGAGACGGGAGTCCTCTGCTCCTCCTAGTGGAATCTCTGAGTTGGAGATAGCCCCCTGATTTTCTTCTGCCACTAGAAATTTGGTGCCTTTTGAGTCACCACCATTTCTACCTGTATTGACATGACCTCCTCTTATGTTGTTAGTTATAAAACTTTTGTTAAGTTAGACTTCAGATGGTTCTCTAGGTTGGTTGTTTAATACTTTTATTATAATTTTAATGTGTCATGGATTGAAGCAGGTACAGTGTTTACCTATTCTACTATCTTGGATCTTCCTCAAAATATTTATTTTCTTTAGTCATCAGTAGTCATTTATTTATTTATTAACTCTATGAGGTACCTGTTACATACCTATTTAAACAAAAGTGTCTGTGGGTTTGTTTTTTGTTTGTTTGTTTGTTTTATATTGGAGTTCTTAAACTAATTAAAGATTGTTCCAGGGATGCCAGGATGGCTCAGTGGGATGAGCACTCATCTTGCAGCCCCAGGGTCTGAGGATCAAATCGCAACCCCAGCCCATGCAGACCCATATGATGAACTTGGTGTGGCCCCAGTTCAGTTCTCACTGGGGAGAGATTCCAATGTGGGAGACTCCTGGGACAGTCCCTGCCCTGTGCAGCCCTGTGCCTGCCTGTGGAATGGAACTATGTAGAAAACCAATGATGTGCAACTATGGAGACTGCTGTGAGCCCTCCCCTTTCTCTCTGTCTCTTTCTTTTTATGCAAAATAAAAATAAATTTAAAAAATATGATTGTTCCCAGTTTCTGCATCACTATTTTTGGGGGTGTTAAACGCAGAATTTCCGGTCACTACATATAGCAGGAATGATTTTCTTTTAATATAGTGCAAAATGCCAATTTCTTTTCAATATGTCATGAAGACTGTTACCATTTGCAGGGCTTTAAGGCATTCTTCCTCTTCTTTTTTTTTTAATCTGTATTTAAGTCTGTGACAAGTTGTACCTTTGAATGGGCAGGTACTTTTAATTTATTTTCATGCTGCTATTTGCCACTCTTCAAAAGAGAAAATACCCTTTATTTTCAGGTAGAAGAAAAACTCTCAGGGTGGGGATGTTCCATTAAGCAGACTCATATGGAGAAGCACTGTTTTATACCTTTCTGGACACAGAACCCTCCGCTTTTACTATTCTACCATTTTCTGTCACCATATTGTAGGTCATAATGACACCTATGTTTACATGATATTGTATCTATTTGTATATACATTTTTCTCCCCAGTAGGAATGTGAGCTGCTTGTAGGAAAGGCAAGTTTGGCAAGTCTCTATGCTGGACAGAATACCAATTTAAATTAGTTGCTAAATAAATTTTTGATAAAATAATTATTGTATGTTTGAATGAATGAAGTTTCTCTATTTACTAAAAATGAATTATAAAGACAGTGAATTAGTTATAATTATATGTGTTTGAAAATATAAAGACACCTATAGCTCAAAATTTGTGCTCTCAAATACAGTGTTCAAAATTTTTATAAGGGCTTAAACAGTTTCTTATTTGGGTATAGCTTTAAAAAATAAGGTAGAGAAAGAAGCTTTGAAAAATCTTCTAGCTATAAAGCATGGAAATCCAAGGGCTATTTTTTAAACTTTTGCATGGAAGCAAGAATTTTTGTGGAAAAAAAGGTTTATAAGGAAAATTTAAAGGGCAGTTAATTATTTGAAAATAATAATACATATCTAGAGAAAGGAGAACAAGTTTATGTTTCAACTTTAATAATTTACTCTCATCATAATTAGAGCTTATTCTTTATAGTTATTTTCTTAATCTTTGTTTTAGACAACAAATTAGAATACAGCTAGAAGGGGCAATCTATAATTTTGTCACAACCAACTGTTAATCTGTATTCTCTGAATATGTTGACCATCAGATGATATTAATAGAATGAACATATAATCGAGTCAGCAAAGTACCAAGGCTGTTCAAACACTTTGTTTTCATTTGTGCTAGTTACCTCCACCATACTTCTGCAAATACTCATATATATCTGTAGGAATAGTTTTGACTGTCATTGCTCCTAGAAAATTATTTTTAATGTGCTTTTTGGAAAATAACTGGCTGGAAATGATTTATTAAAACCATGTGTAATTCTTTAACCTCAAAGCCTGGATGTACTATCCCTTCTCTTAAACGAGTGTAGGAGCTCGGACATGCAGTTTTCTCTGCATTTGGTGCCCTGTGTTAACATAAAGTATAATTCATATTTTGCTTTTTAGAATATACTTTGTGGTCACTCATAGTGCTGATTATTGTAAAAATATTCTGTACATATTCACTGACCTTTGCGGGTACATTATCTGGTCACTTTGAATATTTTAACAATTTCTATTGAATACATGAGGGCTGTCGAGAAGTATCCAGTCATGTATCCACTCTCATTATATTGACAAGAGCTGGATTATTTTTGGACAGCCCTTGCATTTGTTAATACTCAGGTTTTGTATAATCACCAGTTAATTTACTCATATAATAATCTTTTGTTGTTTTATTTTTCATGTAAGTGAACTGTAGAAAAGGGAACATCAGCCTCCAAATTACTTCGAAAACATTAGATGTGAGTTTTTGTTTATGATTTGTTTAGAGGAAAACTAATGTGTTTTATTTTTTTATTTCAAATTCTTTTCTCACCATGCTAATTGTGAGTAAAAAATAGCTAGAGATCTTCAGGTTTGCTTAACCCATTTCTCATTTGCTGCAAGAATACTTTCTGGTGTCGCTTGCAGCTATACTAGTTTCCCTGAGATAGCTTGTGAATTACACTCCTAACATTACCCCCAAAGTGTGCCATAAAATATCTCACTTTTATTAATAGTTTTGCATTGCTCTCTAGTATACTGATAGTCTTTGGAAATAAATTACATCGTTCTATTTATAGCATTCCGCTTTTAATAGTGGTATTTTAATTTACAAATTATAGTAATTCTTGATCTCTGGAAATGTCAAATCTTACATAGCATAGCATTCCTACATATAAAAATAATTATTAAATACTGATTCTTGGGGAAGCCGTGATGGCTCAGTGAGTTAGGCGCTCACTTTGCAGCCCCGGGGACCGAGGATCAAATCCCTGCCCAGGCCCCGGCCCATGCGGACCCATGTGTTGAACCGGGGAGTGCCCCCAGTTCAGTTCTCACCGGAACGAGACCCGGGCCCAGTTTCTGCCCTGTGCAGCCCCGCTTCCACCTGTGGAATGAAACTATGTGGAAAAACCGATGATGTGCAACTATGGAGACTGTTCTGGGCCCTCCCCCTTCTCTCTATCTCTGACTCTGTATCTCTCTCTGTTTATCAAAAAATAAATAAATAAATAAATAAATAAATAAATCTTTAATAAAAAAAGTACTGATTCTCATATATGTTTCAGTTATATTAGGACTAGAGACAAGTTCTATTTAGATGTAACTCCAAGATTCGTTTTTATATTTTATTTCCACATTGAAAACCAGTCAGATTTGTTCCAGCCTCAAAGAGCATGTTTATATAAAATTTGATGAATGTGACAGTGAGCTGCACTTTTTCTTTTTAAACAGAAAATGGATTAAAGACATGTAGCCCACTGAAGTTCATAATTCTGTATGTGGGACATTATATATTGGTTTCTTTACTTACAAAGTGTTTCTCTTATCTTCTTAAGTACTGGAAAGTGAGCAAGTATGGGAGTATAATATATTTACTACATCATATTAGGTTTTAAAATATATAAATAACACATTGGGTAATACTGAATGTTCTTAGTTTTTAACACAAACTTTTTATCACTATGTAGAAATCTTCAACATACAAGGCAATTATATCCTTTACTGAAACATTTTATGTCTGACGAAAAGTATTCATGTAGGCATCCTAAAACCCCATGGAATTACACCAAAACTAGTACTAAACATCCAATTGTCAATATTGTTTGGCATAGTAATCCATTTCTTCCTTGGGCATGTTTTGGTAATTCAAATGCATTATATTAATCAGAAACTTAGTAGATGAACTTGGATAGCAACTTTATAATGGGGAGAATGCTGGGGAAAATGTGTGAAATCAAATCTAACCTGACATCAAAGTAGAAAATTCTAACTACTCTATAAATAACCTTCCATTTATATGCAATAAAATGAGAAAGCAGCAATCTCGAAAATATATTGATTTAAATGAATATACTTTTTAAAGAATTTGGAAATATAGTACAAACATTTCTTATGAGCAGACATTCAATCTATGGATATAGTTAATGGATGCCTTAAAGTAATGAATCCACTGCACTATAATTAATTAGGGTGGTCATTCTGAGCCTGTTCGGTAGTTTTAAGCTACCCAGAATTTCACTTCATATTTACTATTAATAGACGTTTGGGAATCTAATACCTGGCCAGATTTTATTTTCTCATTTATGGCACATAACTAGAGGGTGAAAGCTACTTTTCAGGTTATTATCAATCCAAACTATATTTATAGGTTCTAATTAAGACTTTAGTAGTTCTTTCATTAGTCTACCTCTGTAACACCTCAAAAAGATACATTGTGTGAATTTATCAAGTTGGTACATTTTTATAAATTATTGCATTTGTAGTAATAGACCATCCAAATTATATTTAATATAAGCAAATGACTAAAGTGAGAAATAATTTCTAGTTCTTTTAATCTGGGGGAAATAGGAAGCTTCCTTCTTATTTGTCCTCAAATTAGCCTTAAAGTTTTTAGCACAGGTAAAATAATGAATAACTATTTATAAAAAATTTTATATCTGATATTAATAATTTATGGTCAGGAATGAATTTGGGATTAATATAAAAAGACATAAGAACAGGAAAACTTGATATACTGATAGGAATTCACAATTATAATTGTTCCTCACAAAAGGTATTTTTAAATTATTTTGTAGGTTTAGAACATAAATTTTATAATAAATATTTTTATTTAGATAACATTTAGAAAACATTTTAGCTTATAATTGTATATAATTAGGAGACATTAAGTCATTTTAACTTCACAGGTGAGTTTTACAGGATGATTGTATAGAATCTCTCAATATATCTATAAAATTTTCTTTATAGTAAAAAAAACAAAACTGAAGTTATCAGCTTAGTGACTAATAAGCTATATTTGTCACCATGTAATGACAACCCTTCTCAACTATGATTTAATCACAAATATTAGTTCAAATCTATGTTTTGTTTTGTTTTTTTGTAAATTCTTTTCTTTTTAAAGATTTATTTTTATTCTTTGACAGAGGTCAGACAGAGAGAGAGACAGAGACAGACAGAGAGAAGGGGGAGGGTCCAGAGCAGTCTCCATAGTTGTACATCATCAGTTTTCTACATGGTTTCATTCCACACCAGTGGGCGGAGGCCTTGCAGGGCAGGAACTGGGCTGGGGGCCTTCTGCATGGGAGGCATGGCCCCTCAAGCCAAGGTCCAAACCAGGGGGCCTCCCACATGGAAAGCACACCTCAGTTCAGCATATGGGTCCACACGGGCCGGGACCGGGATTCAATCCTCAGTCCCTGGGACTTCAAAGCAAGCGCTTAACCTGTTGAGCCATCCTGGCTTCCTTGGTAAATTCTTAATAGTGTAACATCTGGAATTCAGGCATGAAAAGAAGAGAAACATGAAATAAACAGAATGTAATGTCTCTCCAAATCATGCCCACTGAAACACATGTATATTGCTCAAATTCTAAGAATGTTGCCTTGAAATGAAAGTTATGGTTCAAAAATTAGATTGATAACTTCTAGAATAAAGTTAAAAAATAAAAAAAAGAAGCTAGTTATAACATCTGAAAGCTCTGTGTTTGCAGATAGAGATAATGTAGATTTCAATGTGACGGTAGAAAAAGCTTTTGAGCAGCAAAGTAATGGTGTATAAAAGCAGTCTGCTTCATTAATAGGTAGTTCCTCAAGACCCCAAAAGAGGAATGGTTGGAGACAATTCTGTGAGGAGTAGAGGATCTCTGAAGACATAGCTGCAAAATTAATTTGAATGTATTATCTTAATAGAAATAGATGGTCAAGGCTATATTATTATCTTACTAATAAATACATATCTCTTAGGATTTTAATATTTTATAATAATTTACAATTTAGATAGACAAAAATACACATAAGTTTCTCTCATATTTAAAAGATAATTTTTAAAAATTGTTGATAAATTCTTGGTATTTATGTGCATGGCTAGATTTCCTTTCTTGAAATAAAGCATTAACAACAATCTAAATTACTAAAGTCAGTACAATTTTCTTATTCTTTTTTTTTTTAAGATTTACTTTTATTATTTTTGACAGAGATAAAGAGACAGAGAGAGATCCCTTCCCTCCTCCCTCTCCCTCCTACCTCCTTAACATTCTTAATACAAAATGTTTTCAACATACAGTCTTTGAAAATATTATAAATCTGACAAAAAATAAAATTTTACTGAGTTCTTTAGGGGTTTTTATTCTACCACATAACTTTAAATAACTTCTTAGAAATGATTGGCAGCTTTATTTCCAATTTCACAGATTTCAGAGGTAAATCAAATTTCCTCTTGTTGAACCATACATTTTGCATGAACTTATGCATTTTACTTGTCATGACATTTTCCTGCTGCTGAAACACATATTCAGCAATTTTTTGTCTCTTTCTTTGCTCATTTTTAGTGTTGCTTTGATTTTGTTTGTTTGTCTCAATCACTGATAATGATAGGACTGTTAACAACATTAGCAGGATCCGAGAAATTTGTTATAACCTCTGACAGTGCTTTTTAAAGGACAATATCAATAAAGAATATGCTGGGGAGGCCGGGATGGCTCAGTGGGTTAAGGGCTCACTTTGCAGTGCTGGGGACCGAGGATCGAATCCCGGTCTCGGCCCGTGTGGAGCCGCATGCTGAACTAGGAGCTTCCCCAGTTCAGTTTCTGTCTCTGTCTCTGTCTCTCTCTGTCTCTCTCTGTCTCTCTCTCTCTCTCTCTCTCTCTCTCTCTCTGTCAAAAATAAATAAATAAATAAAATACATTAAAAAAAGATATTCTTATCACTTTAAAAAGAAAAAGAATATGCTGCTGGTGGAAGGGATGGCATAAAAAAATTTACATAAATATTGAACAAAGGGAGTGCCATTGGACATTTATTGCACATAATATACAAACTTCAAAATGTTGCTATTCAAATATCAGTTCTTTATTTCTTTTTTTAAGATTTATTTTTATTGTTTTTGACAGAGACAGAGACAGAGAGGAGGGGGAGGGCCCAGAGCAGTCTCCATAGTTGTACATCATTAAGGTAGGTATAGGCCATGCAGGGCAGGAACCACACATGGGTAGTGCATCCCTGGTAGCTGGGGGAATTCCAGATGGGAGGCACACCTGGGTTAAGAGGAGCTAAACCTCGGGCCTCCCACATGCAAAGCTCACCCCAACGGAAACCAAACTAGGGTGGGAAGAACACCCCAGTTCAGCACATGGGTCTGCATTGGCCAGGGCCAGGACTAGATCCATGGAACCCAGGGCTGAAATGTGAGAACTCAACCCACTGAACCATCCCAGCTTCCAGTTCTTTATTTCTTAGAAAGGAAAAGAAAATAGATATCATGAAGTTAGAAAGATGAGTTATGTGATTATGGAAGTAAATAGATTTCTAAAATTTGTGACCTACTCAGTGCTTCTCATACTTGCTGATTGCCACTTAAACCAAAATGATCAAGAACATAGAGTACTGTCTATGCTTCTTATCTTAGAGGACTTTGAAGTTTTCTTTGCACATTTTACCCTTGCTGCTCTCAGAATATTGGCTCTCTATGCTCTGTTCAGTTACAAATTAATTCATATGTCAACTTTGTAATCTCAAAATCAATGCTAAATAAAAATTTTAAATAATTACCTGTGAGTTTAATCTGAATCAGGTAATTTATAGATTATAAAATCTTAGTATAAATTAAATTTATATTAGTTCACAAAGAATATTCTATGAGGTTTTTACCTTCTTGCTGCTTCAACATAGCTAGCTATTAAATTAGGTAGCACAGAATAGAAAGTATTTTCATAAAACCATTGATCAAACTAAAAAAACTAGCTCTCGTCCAGTTATGAAAATTAAATTGTATTCCTAATTTTCTTTGTTTTTATTTATTCAATAATTACATATTCAAATCCAAGCCTCATTATTAGATTATTAATTAGTTATAAACGAATACTGTTACAGTAACCTTCAAGTAAAATTTCTAAGAAAATATCTATTCTTGGACTAAATTGACAAAGAAATGATAAAGGTTTTGCTGAATCAGCTAAACATGCCATAGTGCTTAGAGTAAGCATTTATGTCTCACACACACAAAAATCTAGTTTTCTTTTCCCAAGTTACTGTCAGGTTTTTTTGTTTATGTTTTTTAAATGGCATGTTAAACTGCTGCTTCTACTCTTTCATAAAGCTTTATTTAAAAATGATTGGGTACTTGGAATTAAAATCATGAAGGAAAGCATGTACCTGTGAAAGAAGCAATGTTGTTATGTTAATAGTGTCAGATATCTGGAAGTCTTATATTATCATAATTTTTAAAGATTTGTTGCTCACAAATGATTATAAGAATGTGCCTGGGACTGCACAAACTTTAGGAGAACAAATGTATAATGGTTACAAACATGGGCTTTGATTTTTGTCCACTTTCACTGAAAGGTCATCCTAGAATTTATTATATTAGGTTCCAGTGTACCTCCAAAGTGACTATTACTATATTTCCTAATCTTTCCTACTAACTTGGTTTCCAGTTTTTCTTCTTTGGGTCTTTCTCTCTTAGTTTTAATTCTTATGCAAATCCTAGGCATTCTTTTTTACCTCCTGATTGTATCCATCTATCTATTTTTTATTATCCTAAAATTTCCAAAGTGGTATTCTCCACAGTGAGTGAGTCAACAGATCAGGTGGACATGAAAGGAAAAGTACCCTGTTCCTTTTTGTTTCTGCCCCCTTAAAATCTGTCAAAATTAGCAATAAACATGAAACTTGTTGAGTTTTTCATCAAGACTTTTGTTGTTAAGCTTAACAATTTAATATAATAAGTAAAGTTTTTGACATTTTAATTCCATTTACTTCAGAGTCTCTATTAATTTTGCTTTATTTTAAGACATTTAACTGATATATCACATCTATAGATGATATAAGATTATAATAATTTTTTTTTTAATTTATTGTTAAATTTGATGAGGTTACATTTGTTGGTAACAATTAGACAGTTTACAGATGTACAAGTTCACCTCACATCATTCATGCATCGTATTATGTGCCCATCACTCAGTATCAGCTCCCCTTCCATCACCTTATATCTAGTGCCTACTCCCACC
>PVKE010027541.1:0-21533 GCA_004027555.1 Craseonycteris thonglongyai | reverse complement strand
TATAAGACGACCGGGCGTATAAGACGACCCCCTAATTTTACAGTTAAAACATAGGTTTAGGCCTATATTCGCTGTATAAGACGACCCCCCACTTCCGAGGCTGTAGTCTTATACAGCGAATATAGGCCTAAACCTATGTTTTAACTGTAAAATTAGGGGGTCGTCTTATACGCCCGGTCGTCTTATATGCCGGAAAATATGGTAACCAACATCCTTGACTTTTCTAAGATCTTACAAAATTCTCCCTATGTTGCTTAGTTTAAATTGTGCTCAACAGATGTAATATAAAATATAAGTTTCTCAAGAACAAGGACCACTTCTTACATTTTAATACACACTGAATAAAGTACCTATTTGAAAATATCATTTTATTGAAATCAAGATATATACTTCAAGAAGAGGGTGAGGAGTAATCTTATGATTAGCACATCTGATATTAAAAACACAGTATCTACAACAAAATCTTCAAGGGATAAAAAAAAAAAATGAGGCCCTGTTAGATTTAAAATTGCAGTATAATGGGATGGCTAAGATTGAAGAATGTGACATCAGTCATTTGCTAATGGTGTGACCTTGAGCAAATCACTTAACTTCTCTGGGCCTCAGGTTCCTCTTTTGGAAACAGGATACTAGTAGCCATTTCACCCTTATTATTAGATGAGACAATGCACATCAACATGACACCCGCACAAGTTATGGACTCAAGAAGCAGCATTATTTTACTATATTAGTATGACGAGGATGGGGGACACTGTACAAGAAGAGGAGGAGAGGGAGTGGAGAAGGGGAAGGAGGAGAAGGAAAAGGAGGAATGCGTAGTCTCTTTCTAAAATCGGGGAGGAGGGCTTCTAAGCACAATTTATCTAGACTTAAGCCTGCCTGTGGTCAGTGAGTGTCCATACGCCCACTCATCATTCTTCACGCTTCCTGGGTATCCTTACATGTGTCCCAAGTAACCTCATCCATTCTCCACAGTAGACACTTTTAACCTCTTTTCATCACAACAGGAAGTGCCCTCTATGTAACAGAGTACAATCAAGCCAGGCTTTAGCTTCCTGTCCGCCACACGGGCTCACTTCCCTCTTTCTATGTGCAACCTATGCCATTCTAGTATATGTGCTGCCGAAGCGAGCACATATGCCCTTCTAAAGAACACTCCTCCTCCAACTTATATGTGACTCCTTCCCTCTCCCCATGGCACTTTAGGTTCAAACTTTTCAAAGCGTAGTTTCAACTACTAAAATTCCTTTTGCTACACTTACGAATGCGCTCCGGTTACTCCATCTGGAAGACAAGCCTTGTATCAATTAATCACTGTGGCATCTGACTGACAAGAAAATAATTCTGAAATGTTCTAAATTAAATTACAGTGGGCCAGAGAGTGAGAGAGAGAGCAGACAGCCTGTTAACAGCTTGGGCTGCTCACAAAAGACTCTACACATTTCTGGACACATCTTGGAGCTTTGAAATCAACACCCAGGCTTCTATGGCTGAACACTATGCATGAACTTTCAAGACTGTTGCCTGCAACCAACCAAACGTAGCCATTATGTCTTCCTTATAGACTGTGCTCCAAACAAAGAACTGCCCGTACTTCTCCTTATCCCATGAGCTCCTCTTGTCTGAAGCCAGTGCTAACTCTTTCAAAACAAATTACCGGTACATCTTTCTTCTCCAAACCATAAGGCATAAAAGCACTCCTCAACTCTGAGACTGCAGACACACTGCCTTCTGCACGTTGCACCATTGCTCGTGGTTCAGACTGCAGGTCCCAGAACCTGGGCCTTTATGTCCCAATATAAAAAGGTTTTCTGCTATGAAAGTTACGTGCTTTATTTGTTTAATATGGTACAGCTGACCATTCCCTTCTTTTTCAAACTCTTGTGCCTCAGTTTTGAAGACGTTACTACCCACAGGTTCTCCTACTAAGTCTCTAACTGCTTGCTTAGCTATGGTACTGATTAATCCCCTTACAGGGCTCACTCACCTATTTTCCATTTTCAGCTGTCTTATCACTTTCCTTTCTTTGTCTTCCTTTTTCTTCCTTCCTCTTTTTTTTTTTTTTTTTTTTTGCATCCAATCATACAGTTATAGGTAGTACCACTTACATGCTGACATATCCAAGTTCACCTCTCTAGTCATGACTCCTTACTTAACTTTAGACTTTTGGAGAATCCATGTATATAGAAAAGTCAACCTTTCCCAGACTGAACTCAGTGTCTGCCCACGTGCCTCATCCCCACTGCTTCCTTCTCAACTTGGCTTTATTTCCCTGTGTTCTGTGTAGCAATAAATGACACCATGAGAAACCTGGGATTCACCAAGTCCCATCACTTCTGCCTTATAAATGCACTGATTCTCTATCTTTTCCTTTAGATTTCTGCCTTAGTTTTTCAAATCCTCCTGGATTTTTGCAATGAGTTTTCATCTTCTCAACCATAGGTCCTGCTCCACTTCTGTTCCACCCTCCACACTTGAGAAGCATCTTCCTGAAGTGTGAATCTGTCCCTGTGATTCTCCTGTTGATGCCTGTGCAATGACATTGAAGCTCTTCAGCAAACCACAAACAGTGTCCTCATAAGCTGATCACCACCTATGACCTCAACACCAAAGCTCATCACCTTCTCACTCCCGCACCACACTCCAGCCATTTTAAGCTGCACACAAATCTGTAACATCTTTCCTCTGTCTCATTCTTCTACATGCCATCTTTCTGCATGAAACACATCCATAGAACTTTATACCCAATCGTCCCTATATATTTTCTCTTTCAAAGCACTTATGATCCTCTATTATGATTCTTTCTACATTTGTTGGTTTAAACAATGAATACCTTGAAGTTGGAACTATGATTCTATGCTCTGTTTTCCATACATATAATACAGTGTCTACTAAATAATAACAAATAACTGCCATAAAACAAATACCGGTACTTCACCCAAAACATGTGGCATTCACCAGGAATAAAACATTCAGCCAACAACTGTACAGAATCAAAATCACATTGGGAGAGATGCAATAATCTTGCCTATATGTATTTTATAAACATGAATTAGGAAGACAGAATAAATATGTAACATATAAAGCATCTTAAAATATAACCTATGTGGGGAAGCCGGGATGGCTCAGTGGGTTAAGCGCTCACTTTGCAGCCACGGGGACCGAGAATCGAATACTGGCCCCAGCTGTGCGGACCCATATGCTGAGCTGGGGAGTGCCCCCAGTTCGGTTCTCACCAGAATGAGACCCCTGGCCCAGTTCCTGCCTTGTGCAGCCCCGCACCCACCTGTGGAATGAAACTGTGAAAAAACCAGTGATGTGCATCTATGGAGACTGTTCTGGGCCCTCCCCCTTCTCTCTGTCTCTGTCTCTGTATCTCTCTCTCTCCCTCTATCAAAAACAATAAAAATAAATCTTAAAAAAAAAAATAACGTATGTAATTTTTACCAACCGATGTCACCCCAATAAATTTAACAGCTTATAAAAAAAAATCAAGTAAGAAAGGGATGATGTAGTAATTAACAAGAGACGAAGGAACCCATGGGAGACACAGACCACTAGGTATTCACTTGAACATTCAGGTAAAGTTTTAGGGAAAAGATAACACACTAAGTATAAGTACAGTAGAAGCCTGCAGTAGAACTAAGAACAGTGAACACCTATACATTAAGTTTCATGAGGACAAGGGATAAGTTGATCGCGTTCACTGCTCCTTCCCTAAGGCCTAACACATGGCTGGATCATAGTAACAGCTAAATAAGTATTTGTGTGGAACTGAATTTTAAACTTTGCAGCTGGTGATACAAGAAAACATCTGTTTTGTTTGTTTGTTTCTTTTTTTTTTTCTTTTTTGAGGCAGTACTTTTCTCCATTTGCCATTCCACAAAAGGTAATTTGTATATGTGTTTACTAGAACTCTTTCCTCAAAAGTGAAATATTGCTTTACTCTTTGGATGGCAAATGTGTTGTTTCAAGATGGAGAAGAATCTGCTTTAAATGAAGAGAAATCTATTTCAGTCTGTAATCCTTTGAGCCAATTTTAGATCTCAAAATGCACTTTTCATCAAGAATCTTAACAAAGAGATCCCTGCCAATTTAACCAAGACATCTAAAAATACCTCATTCTAAAGCCAGGCTTTCTGCTCAGGAGCATCCTAACTAAGATCACATTCTTCCAAAGATCTTCCATTGAGCCAACAGTCACCTGCGTCATAGCTGAGTAAGTTAGCATCACCATCCCCCTGAGTAAGAACTCACAACAATGCCATTAAGGAATTCTGCCTTTCCTAAGTCTGTGCTGGATTTCCAAGTTCTCCTAGAACTTCTTTGCACCCAACAAAGCTATTGTAACAAACCAAACCTGAGAGACACACTTAACATTGAGTTGGAAATCAACTGAGCATGTCCCCTCTCATCTGAAACATAGGGAACTGAAACCTACTAATGTAAATTACTGACCCAACCACACTTAGGGCAGCAGCAGGAGTGGATAGTGGGTCTCTTGAGTGATAGCCTGGTATTCAGTCTTCTACACAAGCTATGTTCATAGAACACCAATACCTTCCACATTTCATTAATTCCAGTGGTCACCTGAGATAGGTAGAAATGGCACTATTATGCCCCTTGAACAGGTGAGTCATTCCCTCAGGATGACTGAGCAGCAGAAGCAGAACTAGCATCCAAGACTCCTGACTCAGTTCAGGGTTTTTCTAGCATTGTCATTGCACAGGATAACCACACTTACACCAACAAGAAACAGTTTCCTTTGGTACAAATGAGTCAATGCCACTTTAAATGACCTGGTGTCTAGCATTCTTCAAAGGAGGATTTACTATAATAAAAGAAAGGTACAATTGCCAGAGATTGCAGGTGATGGAAGGGTAATAAGGTAGATTTGTGTGTTAATTTTGAGTTCCCATTAAATAATCAATCAACCATACTTTCAAAACTAAATCTAATCAAAAGACCCTAATCCTTGTAGACCTGAATCTAGTGGGAAATATGCCATGCATACCTTTCTTATTTTATTTCGATGCCAGTGATGAGATTTCTAAAATGTTGCTCCAAATTAAATAACCATATTTAAATAAAATAGCAATATCACAAAATTTTTCTTTACAGATTAACTTAAGTTCACTAAGATGGCTAACTGAAATGTGTTTATTTTACAACTAAAAATGTGTCTGGACAAATCCACTTGTGTTAGCATTAGGCTAAGAAAGGAATCTAGCATGGGATTTTTTAACACTTGGTTTCAATCATTAACGCTATACTTCTGTCCTATTTACAACCTAACATTTGTTTTTACACTTTCAACATCCCATGATTTTTCAGCAACAGTGAATAACCTTAAGAGATGACACTTTGCCTTAGCTGGGTCTATATTTTGACTAGCAGGTCTTAGCACTGTGTCCAACTCAGATACCTCTCTAAGATGCTGCAATGGAGGCTAAAAAAAAGGAACAAAAATTAAGAAAATAAAAAACTCTACTGACAATTTGGAATATAATAGCTAATCTATTGCAGCAACTTCTACCAATCATTGTTTCTTTGAATTCTAAATATTTCTTAATTTTTCTATAAAATCCCATTTTTGTGACATGCTAAAGAGGAAGGTGGTAAAACAAAATTTGGGGAGAAAAGAGCATAAGTAAATAAAAATGCAAAAGAGAGAGGTCTAATTCAATCACATGTGGGACATACTGAACCAAGCCTGATTTCTACATCACTTTGGTTTTTGCAGCACAATGTATACTCACATAATTGGAACTTCGGAAGTACCACACCAGAACATTTTAAATTTTGTACAGTAAAACTCAAAATATAAACTGATGAAAGACCTCTAAAATCCCACAAAGGTGAATATTTGTATATCTGAGAAATTAAATAATATCTCAAGAAAAAAAACATTCTCTACCCACACAGGGGATTTTCAAAATGTATGAGAAACCTGTGGTTCTGAATCATCCAATATTGTCTTTAATCTATGGTTATATCCTATATAGTAAAAACATGCCCAATAATTGGGAAGTAAGATTCATATCATTAAAACATTACTGAAACAGTTGAGTGTTCCCGCCAGTGGTCATAAAATGTTTCATAATTTTGTGATACCTCAGGATTATCACCTATTTGTGGGGTAGAGAGTGGCGAGACAGACTACTTATTTGAGCTTCCTCTTTATTTGAATTCTGGGAATATGAAAATGTATGTAATGTTGACAATACATCCACTAAGAACTCTTTGGCTCTCTTGAGTTACTAAGTGTCCTAACTTTCAAATCTCGATGGCTGGCTCAAAAGTGTTTTGCATTAAACCTCACACACTACACCCTCATCTAAAATGGTGCACTGTATTTCTAGGCAAAACCATGGTACACCACAATCTTCTGAGAAATGAGCTGTGAGCTGTCAGAATTGAAAGTAATAATGGAATCTTACACTTTAATGTGGTCTCTCTAGAGGAGCATTTCCAAAGAAGAAAACTTCAAAAACACAGTGTAGGTAGGTAGTCATTGGAGAAATTGCCCAAGTGTGGCTATCTGGGACACTAATCTGTCTTGTGTGCCTGCAGTGCCCAAATATGGACAGCAGGGGGCGCACCTGCGCGAAACAACCCCCCCACAAGTGTTTCCCGGTTGGGAACTCGGGAGGTTTATTCTCATAGCCCTTGCCCCAAGTCCAACGAGGTAGCCACTAAAGAGTGCTGCTACCCATAAATTGTACAAGCTTCAGACATGTGGTGGTTAGCACTGCAGAAGTGATGAGATCACACAAGGTCTGAATTGCCTTTTGAAAACAAGGGTGGCCAAATTTTATTTATTTTGGTGTTCAAGGGGGGCTTAAAGGAGCTGGTGAGCATTTGTGGGCGGGGCTTGCCATCAGCTGTAAAGAGGACATCTCTGAAAGCAACAAGTGGACATGAGTCTCCCCGGGTCATTTATCCAGCCTCTTTGCTACAGTTTAGTTTGTAGGTCTGTTAAATGTCAGATCAAAACCCTCTCCTCTTCCCCTGACCCCATCCCAAACCAGAAAATCACATGATGAACTGGACTTAACACTGAACTTTTGGAAATGTGGCTTCTGCAGGGGGTCTCTCGCATGTAGCTGCATTTTGCATGTGAGTATGTGATTCATTTTACTTGCTTTATGCCAAGTCCCAAGTATTAGAACCAAGTTGGAAAAATCCTTAGGTACCAGAAAGAGCTGGCTCTGAAACCATAAACATAGTGGATTCCAAAGTCAAATCCCCTGCCCCGACATCACACACAGAGTCAGGCACACCCCATTCCCACTGACCGACTCCTTTCTCCTCCCTACCCCCAAAGGAAGGTCTGCAGAGCCCCAGCCATAAACCTCAGTACTCACCATATTGACTTCGGAAACCATATCGATGCTGGCAATGTCAATATTCATTCCCACGGCCACGGGGGGACCTGTGAACCAAGATGGCCAGCCACGTGATTGCTCAGAACTTCATTCATTCTTAGCAAGAGTTGTCCCCAGACATGGGGCACTCTGCCCCAAGTCCCTTCCCACGGCTCACCTCGCATTCTTCAAGGCCCTGCTCCTTTTTTAAAAGGTTGCAGGCGCTCCTCTAGGAAATGCTCTATTGAACATGCACACACATGTCCTGATGGATGAGGGATTCCAGTTCTGTCCACATATGCAGATGTCTCAGCACAAGAACACACACAACTCACAAAAGCACAGGAACCACTCCAGCCCCAAAGAATTTCATATATTGTGTTGAAACCCCCCTCTTCTCTGTTCTACTCCCCCACCCCACCCCCTGCTTCTTTATGCAGGTTTTAACTCTTTGAGCTTCATAAGACTCTGAAGCAAAATTAAATGGGCTTATCTTCAGGGCATCTAAAGCTGCAGTGAGAGAGATCCCTGAACCTTCCCCCACCTTCTTCCCTTCTTCCTCCTTACCCTCCACGCCCCTCAGCACCTCCTCCCCATTGCCCCATGCAGGGAGCCTTCCAGGTCTGGATACTATAGGCAACAGTCACTTTAAACCATAGCCAGAACTCTTCCAAAGTAGGCGGGCAGAGGGGGTTAATGCCACTTCTCAACCAATTGTCTGCACATCTTGTCCTCAAACATGTTCACGGCTGCCTTCATTAAGGCAGGTTCTTCTGATACACCATTAACTAAACTTAAGAGATTCCTATCTGAATGAGGCAAAGACAGTGAAGCAAAGGATTTATAACTGCAATCACCAGTACACGCTGAGAGGGTCTCACTAAAAGACCATCTAAGTGCTGGACCATAATAATGAGCTTAAGTTTGAATCAGTTTCTCAATATGGTAACAGAGACACATTCTATATACCACAAACACCACGGTGAGGAAGAAGAAAGACAGCGAGCACAAAGCTCAAAAGACAGCTTATAGAAAGCAAGCCTCTATCTAGCTGGGCTGTTTCTTATTTCCAAGGCAACCCCATTACCTCCAAAATCTGGTCTCAGACGTATGTCATAGCCTTTCAGGAGTCTATCCACGGTCTCTTTAACCAGTGACATATTACTAGGGTCATTGACACTAAAGAAAGAAAAGACAATAAGCAGGCATTAATAAGGCAGGAAACACAGCGTCTTCAGCATCTATCTGATCCTCACTACAGATCCCCGCTCACATAGGTATGCAGACAGAGCCCTTCAAAGTGAGAAAGGAAAAAGAAACGTTGGGCACACTTACCTCTGCGCACAGACAGCGGCGATTATTAAGGGGAATGACCAAATCCCAAAGTAGCCCTTTTTCCGGACTCTCCACATCCCTTTAGTTTTTGATGGGATTGAGGGTTTCACTGAAGAGAGGAGATCCAACTTAGTCTGCCCAGTGCAGTAATTCTAATGTGAGGCGCATGCGCACGGTGTACCAAAACATCAAAGGAGCAGCAGCGACTGCCTGGGACCAAGCAGATTTTCTTGCAAAGGGGGAAAAAAAATTAAAGGGGAAAAAGGAAAAACATAGACATGTATAATATATACATATTTGAATACTGTTAAAACAGTCACCGAGGACCTAGAGTAAAAATGTTTGGTCTCCTTTCGTTAAGACAAAAAACAACTAGAGTGTCTGGTAAGTTTGGGTAGTTGCAGGAAGCAGTTTTGCACCTCGCGGGTTGTAGGTTTTGTGTGTGTGTATGTGTGTGTGTGAGGCGCGCGCCTGTGTGTCCTCTTAAATGTGCAAAACCAAATGAGAAATGTAAGGGATAGCAGGTGTGGAGTGTGAGCGGAAGAGGGTGTTCGGGAGACCACTTCTGGTCTCAGCAAGCAGGCAGGGAGAGGAGTTCGAACTTTATTTCCTTGGTGAACAGCATCCCCTGCCTGGGGCAAGAGGGTGCTGGAGGAGGGGGGCTGGGCGGCAGGGTGGAGGCGAGGAGAGGGTAGGAGCAGGAGTTGCAGGGGGAGGAAGGAAATAAACCAATGGGAGGAAGGTTGAGCAATCCCTTGGATGGGGGGTGGGGGTTGTCGGAGAATAAAAAAGACACCGAAAAATAAAAAAAGAAAGCCAGAAAAAGAAAAGAGAATAAAATGCTCCTCGGTCTTTTCTAGGAGTCAAGGAACAAGCTTTTCTCCACTACTCACGAGCGATTTCTTTCTCTGGCTCCCTCGGGGGAGGGAGTGGGGTCGCGGTTTCTCCGTTTCTCACCGTGTGACGTGCCTGACCCGCTAGTCCAGATTATTTATAGCCGGAGGAGGTGGGGGAGGCGAGGGGAACAAAAAAGCAAGGCTCTCTCTCCAGGTTTGAGTCTGATTCTGCGGTGGGAAATTATTAGTAGGGAGGGTGGGGGTTGAGGGGGGGGTGATGGGAGGTGGTGGGAGTGGGGGATGCGGGAGGCAAGCGCCCCAGCGTGGATGCGGGGGGAAAGGGGGGTGGGGGGCGAGAGGGCTTGGGCGGCGACAAGGTGCAGGTAGGGCAGGTGGACGCGTGGGACGCGCCAGGCGGGCCCCCACGCCCCCTCAGGGCACGCGCACGTGCACGCGCACGTGCAGGCAAACCCCCGCCGCTCCTTACCTCGTGGGCCTGCACTCACCGCCCACTCGGCCGCGTGCGTGCGGAGCTGGCGCCCCCTCCCTTGCCCCTGCCTGGAGGCGCGTGGCTGGGCCAACACTAGGTTATTTCAGGGTCTGTGCCTCGGGGATCGCAAAGCCAGAGCGGTCCCCAGAAAGGCAGGCAAAAATGAGGCAGGGACCCAGGGGTCGCCCGGGGAACTGCGGTCTCGCGTGGTCTCCACGCCACCTCGTCTCCTCCCCGTTTGCCAGCGCTGGTAGGGACCCTTCCCTCCCGCCTGAGGCTGGGTCGAGCTCGCCTTGTTCGCTGGGGCCCGTAGGAGACAGCGAGCGCACTCGGGGACTGGAGAGGGAGGGAGATGCTGGACTCACGGAAGGAATGCTTCCCCAGCCCGAGGGAAAGAGTCGTGCAGCGGGCGCCCGGGGGTGCCACCAGGCTCGGGGCATCAGTGTGAGCACTCCCGAGTTTATCGTGGAACGAGGGAGGAGGGGGTGTAGGGCAAGGTGTTGCCTGCCCCACCCCTCGGTGAGTAACTGGAAACGTCAGAACACAAACCTGCATTCTGAACCCCAAAGCTGAATTTCTAATTCCTCCTACTAATCGTCCTTACCATTAATTGTGTGCCTACTACGTGCCAGGACTGCTTCATTAATTCTTACAACAATCCGACTTTGGCTTTCATTTCAATTTCTCCATATTGTGGATTTAGAAACTAGCGCGCTGAAGCTAAGGAACTTGCCCAAGGTCACTCAGGTGTCTAGAGGTGGAAGCAGGACTGAACTCCAATGCCAGCGTCCCTAACCACTAGACTAGACAGCCGTGAGTGCCAGGTCCTGGACTTGGTCGGCTTTTAGGTTGGTCACTGCGGAGCTCCCTCTGCCCGAGGAGCCCTCGGCTGCTGCAGGAGGAGCAGGGGCGCGCTTCGCCCCAGGCTGGCGCCCTTTGCGGGGGGTGAGCACGGGTGGGCCGCTTTCCGCAACACCTAGGATTCCACAGAGTCCAGGGCCGAGCTGACTCCTGACCTATTTCCCTCTTGACAGCTTCCCCAGCCTAGGGCAGAGGCTCATTCCGGGCAGCTTAGGGGTAATGACTCCAAGGGAAGTGTGGAGGCGGGAGGGCTCTGCAGCTGGAAGCCGACAGGTCCCCAGGGGTCGATGGCAAGCCAGGTAAGGGAATTTCTGGATTAGAGAGAGGTAAAACAGCGTGGTACACAGTGCAGGAGGCTCATGGGAATCTGTACACACACACACACACACACACACACACACACACACACGCAGATGGGGGGGTGGGGTGGGGCTGACAAACCTGAAAGCTGTAACTATTTGTAATTACTTGGGATGAGAGTTATAGGAATCAAAATGTGTGCCTATGGTCAAGGAAAACTGCCTCTCTTTCTTTTAAGTCTTATACACAATGGGATTTAAAAAAAAATTTTTTTTTTTACACAAGCTAATGGTATTGAACAGGAAACAAAGTTTGGATTGTTAATATTATACCCCAGGTAACCAACAGTCACCTTGAAGCCTTAGCAATCTCTTCCTGTGGAAAACACTTCAAAACAGTTTCTTCTGAGCCTCAGTTACCCTCCTGCAGTTTCTACACTGCGTGCCCCTCCTACTTAGGCTCACTTCAGTCTAGGTTCAAAGAACAAAACTCAATAAACAGAACAAAACCACAAATACTGTTATCCACTGAAAATAATAGTAAATGATGATGGTGGCCCGGTGAACAGTTAAACCAGTGTTTATTGAAGGTCTCCTTATACAGACAATTAAGGGAGAGGAAAGCAAATAGTTAAAATACAAGTACCTTGCATCCCAGCAAATGAAACAACAGCACAAAGCAAATCGAGAGTTTCAAAGGAAATAGAGGCCTATGTTTGGGTTCAAATTTCAGTTGAAATACATAACTTTGTAACTTGGGCAGGTCACTTAGGCTCTCTAGACCTCAGCTTCCTCATAAACCTGAAAATAATAGCAGTACCTTCTCCATTGGATTGTTGCAGAATGACATCAATGTAAGTGTATCATTTGGCTACACTGATTAATACATATTAGCAAATTTTTAATGACTGGGGCATAATGACTAGACAGGAAAGCAGATACAGTTTAATAGCATTCATCTATAAAGACTGAATGGACAGAGGAGAGGATCAGACATGTCAGGGGATTAAAGTAAAGTTAAGATGAAAATATATTAAAGACCCAAGCAGCAATCAAAAGGAGAAAAGATAAAATAGCATTTTTTTTTTTCTTTCTGTGGTGACATCTCAGGGATATCTCTTACCAAGAGCTGTAACTTACATAACTAAAGAGAGATTCCTACTAGTTGTAAAACCTGAAGTCAATTTATACTTAAGTGGGCTCTTTACTGTACAGCAGAATGAACACTAGAACATCTCTCTGGAAGACTTTGCTAATAACGCTGCCCAGCCATGTAAAAACTGGAACAATAATGTGCAAGAGTGAGCACTGCTATAGACTGGAGATGTGTCGACTGTTAGAGAGCATCCTCCATGATCCCAGGTGTACAATGAGAAGGCGAAATGTAAGTACTCTTAGGAGATCATGATTCACAATCAGCCCTGAGTACGAAGCATATAAATGCCAAGCAAAAACAGCCACTAGCTATCTGCTATTAGGCTTCGCTGTAGTATCTATTCATTTATTTAGTAAATATGTATTAGGCACCTACTTTATGTCGAACATGGTTTATAAGCATTCTGGTGATATGTTGAAAAGGCATGGTCCTTATCCACTTGGAACTTATGTTCCAGTGTGGGAAAGAACCATTACAGAAGTAATAACAGATGCAGCAAGTACTGCAAAGTGGGAAAAAAGAGGATATTAGGAATCTATAATTGGGGCAAATAACTCAGTTTGAGGAGTTGGGTAAAGCTTGCCTGATAAAGTGATTCTTTTTATTTATTTATTTATTTATTTATTTATTTATTTATTTATTTTTGACAGAGAGAGAGAGAGAGAGAGAGAGAGACAGACAGACAGACAGAGAGAGAGAGAGACAGAGAGAACTGAACTGGGGGCACTCCCCAGTTCAGCACATGGGTCCACACAGGCCGGGGCCGGGATCAGATCCTTGGTCCCCGGTGCTGCAAAGTGAGCGCTTAACCCGCTGAGCCATCCTGGCTTCCCCTGAAGTGATTCTTCAAATGAGATTTGAAAGATGGATTAGCCTGATGAAGAGTTTGGGGAAGAATAGTCCAGGAAGAAGAAACAGGATGTGCAGATATCCTAGGCCGGGAGAGGATGGCATGGATGAAGAATGAAGGAAGAAAAGGAGCACTACATGGCAAGGGTAAGACAGGCTCTAAGAGTGGTGCCCCTGGAAAGCTGTGCAGGAGCGATTTGAAACCACTGATCTATTGAAGGAGTGACAAGATGAGTTTGATCACCGTGGAAGGTGAAGGGAGTGGCTTCAGGGGATCTCTTATTGCAGGAGTCCAGGTGAGCGATCATGTTGGTCTGAGTTAGGATGGTGACAGTGAAGTGGAGAAAAGTGGCTGGAGTTATCTGGGAAAACTAGCTAAACTTTGTGACATGGGGTATGGGAAACAAGGGAGAAGAACTCTGGTTTGCGCAGCTCCATGGCAGTGGTAGAAGAAAGTTGATGGGGAAGATACATTCAGTTTGGGTGATGATAAGTTTAAGGTGCTTATTATCTAGGCTAGGTATTCAAGGTGCACTGGACATTGTGACATATGCACCTGAAGCTCAGCAATGAAGGGTGAGCTTGTGCCAATATACAATTTTCATGTTTCATCCTGATACTTTATTTCCCTTCTCTGCTTTAATTTTTCTCTTTGGAATGTATTCCTATCATATTTTAAATATTTTACCCACTGTAATTCTATCTTCCTACATGGAATGAAAGTTCATAAAAAGATTGTTGTCTGCTTTGGAACTGTTGTATTCCAGTACCCAGTGCCCAAAGTAGAAACATAGTACATATGTTTCACTGAATGAGTATATATTTGAAGATCCCAAGGACATAACTTAAAGCAGGGGAGTATAAGAGACTTATCTAGGCAGGATGAACAGAATGAGAAGACCAGAGGATCTAGAAGAAAATTTCTGCTAAAGGACAATTACAGTCACCAGAAGAGTCAAATTGGGACTGGCCTACAAGGTAGGAGGAGCAGTCTTGTGGGATGATCAAAGCCAAGGAAAGAGAATATTTTGAAAAGTAAAGACTAGTCAACTGTATTAAATCCTTAGAAAGTGTTTAAATTTTTGAATAGATATTATAGGCTCATGGTATAAAACACAAAATGTATAATAAGTCACTCTGTCCTTCTGCAACCCCGATTCCTCCCATAGAAACCAATATAATTCATCTGGGAGAATAATGTGATATTCCACATCTTAGCCTTTTTCCTGTTGATGAACAAGTATGGGATATGCCCACATGTGCCTGATCATGTTCCCTAAACTCCTGCTGGTGGTGAAGCATCAGCAAAGATGATTTTGGAAGAGCTTTTCATGGTAAGAGGGTTTCTTATTTAACATTTGAAATTGTTTAAAGGTTTGCATTTATTATTCTTAAAAAAAAAGAAGAATAGACATCTTAGCTTTGGATATTGATTGGGGTCTTGTTAGATAGTATGCAGAAATTTCCATAATGTGAAAGAGTAGGGAGAAAGCCAAATGATATAAAGAAAGAAAATACACATCTGTTTACTTCCAGTACACATCATCACACAGACTTACCAATTACTCATAAAATCTTGTCAGGTGTACAGCTTCCTGAACCTACTGTAATATACAAATGAGAATCATTTTAAAATATGCTCTCCATATGTCTTATATACGAATGCATCTTTATCTTCATGTGCTAAAGAATATTCCTAGAGCAGTTCAATTTTATCAGATTTTTTTTTCCCTTATGCTAGTCAAAAATACCTTTTTATTTAGTTATCTGGCCAACCTTGCTTCACAGCCACTGGAAAATGAAATTAGTCCTGAATTACCATAAATTCCTAATTATTGGCTTACTTAATGAGGTTTTACTCGGTGGAATTAGAAATGTAAATTTTATGTGCACTGTTTCTCCTTCAGAAGGGAGCACTAACAGTAAACCTGAGTTTCCAAAAAATTCTTGACCACAAAAACCCTGATGAGATATAAATCAATTTAATTTTTAACTAAAAATATAACATGTAATCATGAAGTAATATAAATATGTCATATGCTCTTCCCAAATGTTTATATATGCTAACATATTTAATCTTTACAATATACCTATAAAATGCTATTATTACCCCTATTTTATATATGAGGACACAGAAGCATAGATGAAGTAGCTTCAAGGTTACCTAATTTATAAGATATTAAAGGACTCTCAGACCCTTCCTGATAACTGCATGACTTTATAAATAGAATTCCTCTAGATTTACCTCTGCTACAGTTCTCAGATTATCTCACCCACCGAGTTAATACAACAGAAATAAAATCTTAGTACAGACAAAGGGTCTCTGAGCCTAACGGAGACTGGATTTACCAATCAAATGACCAATGGGAAATTCTGACATCTGGAGTTACTGGACACCTTTAAAAGGAGTATATCTTTTAGCACCACCTCAAATGAATCAATCTTTAAAAGTACAGAAAAGTGTGCTTCAAAGTACATAATGAAATTACTGATACTCTACACGGAGGTAAAATTGGTAGGTGAAGACATTACTTAAACTCTGACACCATAGGGATGCTAATTCTATTCATGTACCCTCCCAGCAGTAATGAAACACCATGGCCCTTATGCTATCACAGGACAGAATGCGAGCAAAGTCCTTTTTACCGATTGCTTCTGAAGACCTGAAGGGGAGGAGAGGTGTGCCTCATCATTATAAGTTAACGAGCAAAAGCGAGCTCTAGTAGTGGCATGAAAGGTCTGAAGGAATAATTTTTCAAAATCGATTCGTGGCTGGTTTCTTAGAGATAGCCCTTGAGAGAGAACCAAAGACAGGTAATCCAAT
Organism: Craseonycteris thonglongyai; assembly: GCA_004027555.1. Classification (NCBI taxonomy): domain Eukaryota; kingdom Metazoa; phylum Chordata; class Mammalia; order Chiroptera; family Craseonycteridae; genus Craseonycteris; species Craseonycteris thonglongyai. The sequence goes on along the minus strand of PVKE010027541.1, from coordinate 5,516 downwards.
GGAGTTTTCCAAAAATGTAGGTCATGACACAGTCTTTTCCGAACAGGCCTATGCCAGGACTATTTATCCACTAGCTGCCCAGCGGGGTTAGAGAGTCTAGGGTTTACAAGCATTTTGAGGGCCTATAAAAAATGGAATTCTCAAACATGTACATATTGCCATCATATTTAAAAAGCAAAAGGCAGTGTTGAAACTAATTAATGTTTAATGAAATGCCTAGAAAAACTAATACTATGTCTACAATTGTACAAATTTAAAATTTATATGGGAAAGGTACCGTTTAATCTGCTTTATATTATGCCAAGGGGCCTCCCACAGTTAAAGGACGTGGGCGAATGAAGGTATTAAAAAGTTCAATTGTCTCTCCCTGCCTTTTAGGCAGCTAAAACCAGTTGGAGTATCTTGTTTTTGTCTGTTTGCTTTGTTTGTTTCTATCCCCTTTGGAAACATCTCCATTTGCTAATTCTACAAGGAACTATACTATTATTTTTATTGTTCCCCTAGCTCAGTGCATGTACCTAACTTGTGAGAGGCCCTCAGAAATTGATAAATTATAACAGCAATTATTATTCATAGTTAATATTTATTAAGTGCTTGCTTACTATCTTGCTCACTCTTTTATGAAGACCAACAATTACTTGTTTAATCCCTTGAACTGTTGCTCAGTGGTGTATTATTTAGGGTTCCTGGGGATGAAAGTGACAAAAACCAAACTCAAACAAGCTAAAGGGGATATCAGGTACGGTAACTGACTAAGTCAAGGGTGTTCAGCTTTAAGTATAGGTAGATTCAGAGGCTTAAATGATTTCATCTTGTAAATCTATTTTATGAATGTTGGCTTCACTCTCAGACAGTCTATCTCCCAAAGATGACCATCAACAAGTAGCCTCTGATTTAAATGTAGCACGCCCCCTAAGAGCATTAGCAATTTAGTAACTCCACCAAAAACTTTAAGATAGGACTCTCCGTGGGGTCTTAGATCATAGTTCCATCTTCAGCTTCTCACTTGCTCTGATTGGTGGGCTGGTTCTTGAAAAGCCTTGGTCCCGAAGCTGGGGTGAACCATATCCACACCACAGGGACTATGAATGGTCAAGGAATGATTACCCAGAGAAAGATGGGTAACGTGCTGTTACCCAAAAGGGGAGGAATGAATGCTAAATAGATAAAAACCATGTATGTCTGCCATAGATAGAATAAGTGTTATTACTAATGATATCTTTTTAATAAAGAATTTGTGACATAGGGACTTGGATATGATAGAGAGGGACCTGAACTCACTTTGTCTATCTTACATGAACGTTCTTGGAACTAGCCAATAAGAATGAATACATCACTCTCTAGGACATCTGGTCTCTCAGATTCATGTCAAAGGTAGACGATTACTCATTACATTTTAGCACTCACATATTAACGTGTTAAACAATCACACTGAAAACGTTAATAATCATGGTGTAACTGAATAAAAATATGTAAATACATGGAAAGATCAATAGAAAAATTTGATGAAATTATGAACAGGAATGAATAGGGATAGAAGACCCTTAATAACTGAATACTTCAGTAACTGAGACTTATAGTAAAAATATTATAATATTAATGCCAAAAATTGCATAAGCTCCCCTTATACACAAGTACGGTAAGACTTAATCAATATTTGTTGAATAAATGAATTTCACAACCTTTTTGCTGATTAAGCAATTACATATAATACTTCCCATAATAATGATAGGATAGTTTCTTAATTAAATGTTAACATAAAATTTTCCTTAATAAAAACATACCTTTGTTTGGTGTTTAACTATAATGACTAAGTCATTGTTGATTCTAAATGACATTTCTTGACACTTATATTATAACCTCTCTACACTTCATTAGATCTTCACAAAATACTATGAGGTAAGTTCTAATTATTATCCTCATTTCACAATTTTCTGAAGTGTCAAAGATTTTGTAATTAAGAAAAGCTTCTCTTCAGAAAAGGAGGAGTGGTGAAGAACTGTCAGAGTGAATATTTTCTCTAATTGAAAATCTAAAGAATAGCTATTAATGAACATTTTTTCTATTTGTTTTAACATAATTCTCTCATAATAGAAACTATATGAAGAAACATTTTGTTTCTAGTGCCTAAGAAAATGAATTTGTTTTAAGTTCAAATAAATGTTTAAGAATGAGAGTAGAAGTGTTCCTACCAAGGATATGCTATGTGTTCACACAGAACATGGCCATTGCTCCATAGGATAAAGGGAATCCTTTTCAGGCCAGGAAGGCCATAAACCAATATATACCAGTGGTTATCATTTTAAATGTAATTTCTTTTTTAAATATTTCCCAGTTTTAATTCTTTAAGGATTTATTTTATTGTTTTTGACAGAGACAGAGAGAGAAGGGGGAGGGCCCAGAACAGTCACCATAGTTGTATATCGTTAGTTTTCAACATAGTTTCATTCCACACAGGTGGGTACAGGGCTGTGCAGGGTGGGAACTGGACTGGGGCCTCCAGCATAAGAGGCATGCCCCCCGAGGCTCACATGGGAAGTACACTCCGGTTCAGCATATGGGTCCCCATGGGCCGGGGCTGGGACTCGATCCTCAGACCCCAGGGCTGCAAGACAAATGCTCATACCACTGAGCCATCCGGCATCCTCCCCAGTTTTATTGAGGTATAATTGATATATAGCATTCATAAGTCTGAGTTATACACCATGATTTGATGTACATATATTGTGAAATGATGACCATAATAAATTTACTTAACAGCCATCATCTCATACAGATACACAAAAAGTATTTTTCCTTGTGATGAGAACTGTTAGGAATCACTCTCTTAAATTCCAAAAATACCATGCAGCACTGTTAACTATAATCATGTTGCACATTACATCCTTGGTACTTATAACTGGAAGTACGAACCTTTGACCACCTTCATCCAATTCCTTCACCCTCTAAACCTGCCTCTGATAACATTAAATCTGATCTCTTTTTCTATGTGCTTGTTGTTTTAAATTCCACATATAAATTAGATCATACAGTATTTGCCTTTGCTTAATTTCACTTAGTATAATGCCCTCAAGGTCTATCCATGTCACAGATGGCAGAATTTCTTTCTTTTAATGGCTGAAGCATATACATTTATAAATATAAATATTTATATATATCCCACAATTTTGTTATTTATTAATTTGTTGATAGATACTTAAGTTATTTTCATGTCTTGGCTATTGTAAATAATGTTGCTGTGAATATAGAGGCGCAGTTATCTCTTTCACATAGTGTTTTTGTTTCTTTCAGTTATAGTCTGGATGTGGAATTGCTGGATCACATGGTAGTTCTATTTTTAATTTGTTGAGAACCTCTATACTGTTTTTCATAGTGGTTGAACCATTTTACAATCCCATGAACAATGCATAAGGGTCCCTTTTCTCCACATCCTCACCAGCATTTGTTATCTCTTGTCTTTGATGACAGTCACTCTAATGAAGTGAGCTATTGTCTAACTTTGGTTTTTAATTTGCGTTTCCCTAATGATTGGTGATGTCATGCACTGTTTCATGTATCTGTTGTCTTCTTCAGGAAAAATAAAAAAGCTTATTCAGATCCTCTGTCCATTTTTAATTGGATTATTTGGGTTTTTTGCTAAATATAATTTATCTTAGTGGAAGTTTAACATTAAGTGATTTAGCTATTAGAGTCAATTATGTATAAATAAAAATCAGTGAAAACTTTGGGAATGTGGTATGCTTCAACCATGCACTTTATCCAGAAGTTGGCATGTAGGCTCTTGATGGTCCAAGAGATGATTTTTGGATAGTACATGGGCAGAGATTTAAATAGGTCAGTATCATCACTTGTCTCACCTCTCTTTTCATCCTGATTAAGTCACAAATAATGTCTCAGTTTGGTGCCAAGATGCCATCAACATTCCACTACAACTTGTTCCTTGCCTATTTTAACTGAGGAGTATAAGTCTTCATATACAAATCATTGGTCTTCATCATTATGGACATATTCCATTGATGGTCAATAATACTAGAATTGGAAAGGTAATTATAATAACACCTTTCTTTTAAATACATTTATTTAAGTTAAAGGTGTGTAAATTTTAGAAAATACTGATGAAATTGCAGAGCATGTGGTATGTGGATTTCACAAAAACAATGTAGGTGGTATGCAAACTTTTGGGACTCTTTGACTTGAAACAATGTAGGCAGAAACAATCTGTTAAACTTTTGTAAGATACATTCTCATAGGTTAGAGTGAGGGAGGGCCTTCTAACTCTTAAGTATCTATGATCATCAGAAGTTACTAGTGTGAGTGACCAGCATCCATACTGAGTAAACCTAAACATCCTTAGAAAATAAGATCATCTCTAGGACACAGGATGTAAAAATCCAATTAATTAATTCAGTGAATATACTGAACATCTATGGCATGTAGAAATGTGCTTGGTTCTGCAGGGAACCAAAAGATGAAGTAGACAATGTTCTTCCCTCAAGGAGCTAAATTTTAGCAGGGTGAGGAAGATAGCAGAAACGCCTATTTTAAGCAATAGAATATTAATGTCCAAGAAAAACATAAACTTACAAGTGCACAATCAAGGAAACCGCAGGAAAAAGATATCACAACTAGTTGGACTTAAATGGGAAAGCCTTTACTAAAAAGATGCTCTTTGAAACAGACCTTGAAGGATAGGTAATATAATTATTACAGTTATTACTGGGTGATGGGAAAGTTTGAGGTAAGTTTCTTAATGGGCAGATTGTTCCTGGATGAAGTTGAGGAGTAAATGGCTGGTAATGTCAGCCAAGGTACAGAGAATATTGACATGAGGATGCACATTTTAAATTATGTAGATAGATGTAGGGTACGCTGGAATCCAGTCACCCTTCCATCATTTATCAGTTATGTTATGTTCACCCCATCGTTTTGATCAGAGATCAGAAAACTTTTTCTGATAGTAAATATTTTAGGCTTTGGAGGCTACTCAATTCTGCAGTAGTAGCATGAAAACAGCCATCGAGAAACTTAAAAACTAAGGTGAGCTATGGATTAAGGGACAATAGAGAAGGAAAAAGAAAGACCTACTACTGTGAAAATATGGTAAGACCTTTACTGGTAAAGAAAAAAGTCAAAACATTTCTCATATCATGGGAACGGCACTAGTTATTTGAGATGATCTTTCATGTTAATTATCTAGTTAGAGGGGCACAAAAGTATTTGGAAGGAAAAGCATAACATAGTGTGAAGCTGCACTGACTTGAGGAAGAAACCTTATATCTCAGATTCTTTTAAAATTAGACTGGAAAAGCCACTTAAGAATTTACCACCCCCTTCTCTCTGTCTCTCTCTCTTGTCAAAAACAATAAAATAAATCTTTAAAAAATATATATTAGTTATCAGGTAGAACAACATTTGAAGATTTAAAAATACCCTCAAGTATTTTAATATTCAGATATTAAAATAAATGTAAAATCCAATGAATTTTTACAGATATAACAAGAAACCTTAAATAAATA
>PVKE010027540.1:0-21537 GCA_004027555.1 Craseonycteris thonglongyai | reverse complement strand
TTCTTTCTTTCTTTCTTTCTTTCTTTCTTTCTTCCTTCCTTCCTTCCTTCCTTCCTTCCGTCCTTCCTTCCTTGCTTCCTTCCTTCCTTCCTTCCTTCCTTCCTTCTTCTTCCTTCCTTCCTTCCTTCCTTCCTTCCTTCCTTCCTTCCTTCTTTCTTCTTTCTTTCTTTCTTTCTTTCTTTCATTCAAGATTTATTTTATTGTTTTGACAGAGACAGAGATAGAAGAGGGAGGGGCCCCAGCAATCTCCATACTTGTGACGTCATCAATTTTCAAAATGGTTTTGTTCCACATAGGTGGGTGAGGGCCATGCAGGGCAGGAACTGGGCTGGGGGCCTCCCACATGGGAGGCATACCCCTCAAGCCAGGAACTAAATTGGGGGGTGAGGGTGAGAATTGAACTGGGGGGCCTCCTTCATGGGAAGCATACCCCAGTTCAGCATATATAGGTCTGCACGAACCTGGGCCAGGATTTGATCCTAGGTCCCCGGGGCTGCAAAACGAGTGCTTAACCCACTGAGCCATCCCAGCTTCCCCTCTTTCAGTCCTTTGTATTCTCCCTGCCTCTTGCCACAAAATACTGTACCATTGTTCATAAATTTATCTCTTCCTGAAATGTCCTTCCCTTCCGGATTTTAAACTTATTTCATTAATTCCTATTCTTCTCAATTCCAGCTTAGGTCTTATGAGTAGGGTTGCCAGATAAAATATGAGATACCCAATTAAAATTGAAGTTCAGATAACCAATTTTTTCTTTGTCTTATAAGATAGTCCCAAATATTTTATAAGACATATTCCTACTATAAAATTATTATTTTTTTTAATATGGAATTTATCTGGGCATCTTGTATTTTAATTTTCTAAATGTGGCAATTCTACCTGTGAGGCACATAATAAATTTCCCAGTTCCGAGGTCAGGTCTGGCCTATAAGAGGAACTCCATAAATATTGTTAGGTCGATGAGTGATAATTTTTATTTTTGTAGGTTTGGAGAAGAAATTAAATATATAAATCAGGAAATACAATAAATCTTAGTTACTTAATAATTCATGATTATTTAGAAAGTTTCATTTACCATACTTTTAGGCAGATTTCCTTTTCAATGAGCTGATATGAACTATTTATGATGAAATTGTACTTTGTGTGCAGTCGTTCTTCATCCAGTAAAGTCGGTTTTTATCACTCACTATCTCTTTTGAAGTTATTTGATAAGAATTGTAAAATAGAAAACTCTGTAATTTTAATACAGCAAAATAAACACTTTGTGCTTCAGTTATTTTATTTTTTATTAAAGTGACAGTAAGAGTAGGATTGAGGTGAAGATTCAGTGTATCAGTGAGAATAAAGTAGTAAGAAAAGACATAGCACTTACAAGACACTTCATCTCTCTGTGAGCGCTTCTTATCTCCTAATCACACACATATTTTAAATTAGCTGATACAAAATATATTGATGAACATGAAAATAGGAAGCCTGGAAAAATCATGGAGGACCTCAAAAACCGAATAACACATTTTCTTTTATGTTTCCAATCCATTTAAGGACTTAGTCAAAACCACTCCAGAGAGGAGAAAAAAAAAAAAAAGATAATTGGCACCTGAATTAAGTCCATGTTTTGCTTTGTTTTGTTTTGCCCTTCTGTCCTCCCCTCCTTATTAGAGCTGAAGTATATAACAAATCTACTTGGGAATAAAATGAGTCTATAAGGTATAAAACATGTTTTGTGTAATGATTTCAATCTCAGATCCTGACAGGAAATAATAATGAACTTAATAATGTCAGAATAGGAAACATGGAATCAGAAGCATCACCAAGTAAGAGTAGGCAAGCACCTCTCTCCTCACATAGACCACGTCATTTAATTACTGGTTCAATGCCAGGTTAATAATCATTACGAACTGTCACACTCACTTACGGTTTCTTTGAGAAGATGTGGACAGTGTACTGACTGTGCAGAGCCAAGCATTTCCATTAGGTAATCATGCCAGGGCAGGAAGCTGGCACAGAGCTGGTGGAGGGCTCCATTGCACAGTACGCAGGCAGATGCAGATTTTTTTAGGTGTTTTTTTTTTTTTTTATTAACATATAACATTATATTAGTTTCAGGTGTACAACATAATGACTGGACATTTGTAGGTACTGCATAATAATAAAAACAATATGTCTAGTTAACAACCATCACTAGGACAATTTTTTCCCCCTGTGGTGAGTAAACTTTATATTTTCTTTGCAGATTTACTGAGGTAGTTTAGTTAGTAAAAATCATGTTTAAAATGTCACCAAAAAAACCCCCTGTAATTTCTCATACTTTCCTCCTAATGAAATTTAGAGAGAAATAATACAATTAGGAAGATTGTCAAGACAGCCAGAATGCACCATATTTGGAAACTAGATTTAGGTGAATAGTTTTCAAAAATGAATTAAAGATTTTAAAATAAATATTCTAAATCATTATACTTAAACATATTACTAGTGTTCATTAATATGCTAAAGAGAAAACTGAAACACGTTTCCGGTACAAGTTTATAATATGATCAAGGCAAGGTGCTCGAGCTTGTTGGACTGGAGTTTGTAATTTTGATTGTATAGAATTCAAGCTGGTTAAGTAACTGGAGACATGATATCTCTTAAGATCATACTCTTTTTCTGATTGATTAGGGAAAGTGTAACTCTTTTTCTTCACAATCTAAAGAGAATTAGACTATTACAAGAAGTTATTAATGCCTAAATACATATGCAAGTCTATGTAGGAGGACTTAGAAGAAATAATAACTCAAGTTTAATAAGAAAACAAACATTTGGCTTAGGGGAGATATGAATCATATTGTACCATATTTACCAGGTAATTTTTAACACATGGACATTTCATTTGTGAATCGAATGCTACAAACTATGAGGCATTTTATAATAGTTCATTTTTTTTTCCAGTTAAAATTTTAGTTTTCTTTAACACGTATTTTGTATTTCTTTTTTTCCTCTTAAAATATTTTGTTTTAGGAAAAAGTTAGCTGTTTCTTACATGTAAAAAAATAAAGTGGCTCTATTAATATTTTACTCTTCTAATTTTATCTCAATTTTTCTAGTGAACCTAAAATTGCTCTAAGAAATAAAGTATATTAAAAATATCTATATCAAAAAAGGAAAAGGGGTCCAAGAGTCAGGAAGAAGCCCGTATAGAATATAATCAAACAGAAGAATGTTAAGGCAATTTGGGTCACGTCCTTCCCGTCGCTTTACCCCCTTACTCTTTTTATTTTACTATTTAAAATTTTTATTATTCATGTATTTTTCCTCCTTTTATATTGTTTGTTTTTTTCTTTTAACTTGGTTATACCTTTATTCTTTATTCATAAACTCTAAGCTTCCTAATGACAGCTGTTTTGCCTATGAGGTTCAGAGGCCTATCCCCATAACATATATTCCTATCACACAATATTTAGTTATGTTTTAATTTTTAAAAATAAAATAATAAGATCAACATTTTATCATAAAAGCTTAATTAGTTAGGGAAACAAGAAACAAAATGTTAAGCTAGCACTGTTACAGGTATATGAAATGTATATCCACATATACGTAAAATTAATTGACAACTTTGAGGATGATGAATTTAACAAGGGTGTTGCTTTTTTTTCCTGTTATGTTCCCATCATCTATATTTATGATGAAATCCACGAGCTAATAAAATTATATCAAAATAAGCTGCCTCTATGCTCACTATCTCCAAATCTCAGTTACAGGGCCTCAAAGGGTGATGACCAGACCAGTCTTTGAACACATCTGGAGGGAAGGGTCAAGATGAAGAAAAGGACTCGTGACCAAGGGCTCTTGGAAGTCAGGGCGGGAGGCAAGGCTCCATGTGAGTGCTTCATTGAGCAGCACATCCCTGGGAAGCGGAAGAGCAAGCTGCCTTCACAGAGGCTCTCTCTGTAAAGCTCCTGCATCACTGAACCACATCTGCAGCGCAAGGCAGGGAGCAGAATTTATCTACCAAGTGTCCCTGAGCACGGCAGTACTTGAGGCCTGGGCAGGACCTGAGGGACCGCCAGCAGCTGCCCCAGTAACCCCTGGCTTTCTACAGAAGCAGCAATGGCAACAAAAGAATCTAAATGCTACAAACCCTTTCTAGGGAATTCCCAGACCCAAATCAAGGAAATTTCACAGATTTGTGAATTTGATCTTGACACCCTGGGGACCATTCAGCCCAGTTCTCACCATCTTATAGCATCTAAATCTTTCCTGGAATAAAAACAAACAAACACAAGAAAGCTTTTTCCCTGAGGTGGGGCGTGAAGGTGGGGAGCAGAGTCCCTTAAGGTGGAAGCACGCTGCCATCTCCTAAAAAGAACCAAGAGGTGCCTCAGTTTCTCCTGAAGCTGTCTCTCATAACCAGCGTCACCCTATTCTGACACCAAAAATGCAGTTTCTGGTCCAGTTTGCTGGTCTGGTATGTGATCACAACCTCAAGTCCTTGTCTGTACCCTTGTTGGGGTAAAGTTGCTGAAGTGAGCTATTTATAACACTCACTGGGCACAGAGGCACCCATATGTACTCCAGTGGATGCACTTGGGCCCACACAGTCCTCTCTACACCGCAAGGCAGCAACCCTGAAAGCTCATAACAGTAGTAGATGGGCCCTGCCTGCTTTGCCACTTCCTTACCTGCCATCTTGTACGGTGGCAATAGGATACCAAATGATCAGAGGACAGTCACAGCTCTCAGTTCAATGGAACCTGACAGAAACATTCTCCCCCACCCCCAGAATTGGAACTTTTACCTGGCAGAGATTACAATTTTGTTTCCAGAAGCAGAAATTCATAATGTGGTGGTGACAGGGACTGGGTCTACTTTTATCCTTTAGTCCCTGAATCTATATATTGTAGATATTGTGTATGTACCTCACAATGGAGGTTCATGTCCCGAACCCACAAGTTTCTTTCCCTGAGTGGGCACTTTGAGCTAAGCCTTCAGATTGTCTACGTGTGGCACATACTAATAATATTAGTGAATCCCATTGTTGCCTGCCAGAGTTTCTCAGTCTGAGGTGATAGTGTGGAATGTTAGATCCACAGAAATGACATTTTGTGAACAGAGAAACAAATCTCTATCCAGAGCAAGTATTGACTGTATTAAAAATCACTCCCTCTAAAGGACAAGGAGATTGATGTCACTGAATTTCCACCACGTAGCTGATAGTCTCGTGAAGAAATGGTGCTATGTTGAGGAATCAGCTTTGTTCTCTGCTGCTGTCAGGGTAGGCCACAGGACTACCAAGAGCTGTGTCAGCTCTGGTGAGTGATGCTATGTTATTGAACCATACACAGTTGCCACCATTGTCACCTCTATGGACCAAAGATCAAGCAGTAGGATGGCCAAGGACTGAGGTTGGCAACATCTAAAGTCAAGTCATCCTGTCCTTCCGCTGGATTGAATGCTTTCTTTCTGGAAGTCATGAACATGTGTTTCATACACTTTGGGTCTGTTTCCAGAAGGACATCAGAAGGGCTTTTCTTCAGACTACTCTGTTCTCAGTCTTCCAGTCTTGTTTCTCTCCCTTCCCATCCATTTGCAACTTTTGAAAGGCTATAAATTGTTGGGTGCAATGGAGACCACAGCCAACACATCACACCAACCACCATGAGAAACAGATCCAAGCTACTTACTCTTCTGTCCACTGGCCACAGGTGTTAGTTAAGAGAGAAGCATCAATACAGCAGATCCACTGACGAGAGGAGTAATAGGTACGTGAGCCACCTGCACATGCAATTTGTACATGGAATCCCAATAACAGACACACTAGCAGGCCTATGTGTGTTGAAGGGGGACTAGTCCTTTGACACAGAATGACATGGCCATGATTCACAGCCTACTGTCTGTTCTGCAACTTTCTTTCTGGGCTTCTCAGAGACCCTACACGGCATTCTTATCAATGGGAGTATCTCTAGTAATATTTGCTTTTGGTTACATGACCCCAAAAATAAAGCATCTTACATTAGAAACCAATCCTAGTGTAAAGCCCCTTCTTTTTCTAGGCCACATTCAAAATGTTTTGCCATCTGCATTAGTCAAGGTACTCCAGAGAAACAGAATGAAAAAAAGGAGATTTATCACAAGAAAATGCCTGACATGATTATGGAGGCTGAGAAGCCTCAGGATTTGCGATCTACAATCTGGAGACCTGGGAACAGTTGATGGTGTGATTCAGTTTGAATTATAAGGCCTATGAACCAGCAGATTCTGCTGTGTTAATCCCAAATTGGGTGTTGAAAAAGGTGAAAGAAAATGTCCTGCTCAAGCCAGAGGCAGGAAAAAAATGGGGTGAATTTCTCCTACGTCTGTCTTTTGTTCTATTCAGACCTTCAATGGATTGGATGATGCCCCTTCACGTTGGTGGGTTTACTTCATGGAATCCATCGAATCAAATGCTAACCTCATCTGGAAACACCCTCACAGACATACCCAGGAATAATGTTTAATGTGGGCACCTGTGACCAGTCAGGTTGGCACATAAGATTGAATATCACACCTTCAACATGACTGCATAAATAAAATAAGCAGTGTTTCCATCCTACTTCTGAGATCAAAAAATTCCACCACATGCTGTACTTTCTCGGGTAGGGTACTTGAGAAGCAATGTTTTATCTTCTTAGAGAAGATGTTTAAGAACGCTTCAAATTTCTGGAATCCTAAAACTACCAGTGTTGCAGGCTGCTAAATGTTTTAGGTGTTTAGGTGGATAATAGGGTTTCTTCAACATGTCTTGTCTCCCCTGGTGTAAGTTCACTGAGTAAGGACAGTGGCAGGCTAGAGCCTCAACAGAAACAGGAAATCCCAAGAGGCAGGTGATGGATGGGTATGTAGAAGAAATGGAGGTACCACAGTCCTGTCCCAAAGACACTGGTAACAGAGCAAACCTCTTTGCAAGAGTTACTGTAGCCCAAAAGCAAAGCCGAGGCACTAAGTTATGATATGCATAAACTGGAACCTGTGCACACAGCATACATTTTCTTAAATTTGTATGTGAATTAAGGTCTTGGTAATATTCAATATATTGTGTAATTAATTATTATTCACTAATTGTTAGTCAAACAAAGATTATTAAGATTGGGAAGCAACTTCAGTTTAAGAAGTAGAGGTGAACAGGTTAACCACAAGCAAAGAAGCAAGCATTATTTTGAATGCAAAGGTTTATATTATAGTAGAAAGCTAAATGAGTGGAAAGATTGCAACATAGGTAGGTAAAGAACCAAGGTAGAAAAAAGTTAGTAACTTAATCTTATTCACGTTAATACCCTGCAGTCTCCATCATGTGTATGCTTTATACCTTGCCTAAATTGGAGGTTCAGCCATTATTTGGAGTGAACATTAAATAGTTTTGATAATCATTATTTCATGCAATATAATGTGCAAAATAATAATATAAAACATATTTAATAATAATTAAAATTAATTATGTGCGGTATTCATCTTTGCTCTCAGTCTTAGAGACTGTAAATATTAAAAGTAGCTTTTAAAGTCTCTCACAGATAACACTTTTTTCTTATGATAATGGCAACTATTAAAACAGAATAGATAGGTAAGAATAATATTTTAACTATAAATGGGCAATTAAATTTTAATTGGTATTGTTCGCGGAACACACACTGCATGTGTTTTTGTGTGAGATGCCTTGAAAAAGTTTAAGGTGAAGACTTGCAGTACACACAGCAACTACTTGAAAGTTCATGCGATATGCCAGTGAATACAAATGACACTGTATTTCTAATCTTAGCAACAGTAATCAGACCTCAATTAAACAAAATGAAATTGTCACAGATGAAATACAAATGGCTTTGAAGATTTTCAATTCAAAATGAGGAGTTTGGTTTTAACATAAAATTCTACCCAGGCCTTCGCACAACTTACAGTTGAAAAATGATTTTATATTCCTCGAGTGCTTCATGTAATGAAGACGCTAGAGTTGGGTTTAAGGCACATGCACCTTATAGGATGCTAAATTCTGTCCTTTTGTATGCTGAGACTAAATTTACTTCTCTTTATGTGTATGCTTCGGAGATGAAGAAAAATATAAGGGTTTACATCTAAGTTTTTAACTGGAACTTTTCCCCCTAGATTTAAGACAATATCTGTCAATCACATGCCAAAAGCACTTTATAAGGTGACTAAAGAAAAGAAACTAGTTTTTGAATGATTTAGTCCCTGTCACTCCATACCTGACAGTATCGTTATATTCCCCCACATTGTGTAATTTCTATATACAGAAGTTACTTTGTCCTCAGATGTTAGAAGATGGTAGGCCACAAAGAATCTGCTTCCCACACAACTGCGTTAGGAATTTGAGCAGAAGTGCAGAAGGAAGTATTCTTTTGTCAACTTGGGAATGACAAGCTGGATGTGATTCACTGCCATTGTCAAGCTATTCACTGTCACCTTAAAACTTTAGTACTTGTTCACAGAGTGCATATTTGAAAAAAAGAGTGGCCAGGCTGCCATCCCATGACTGGTTTCTACTGAGCTTTATATCAGGAGCATCACGTGTAGCGTCTCTTTGTGACAACCTGGTAGTAGTCTGTAGTGGCACAGGCTGATTTCTGGACACACCTGCTGCCCTGAGCACCCACCCGGTTGCCCTGCTCCACAGGAACTCTGGTCCTGGGGCTTGTCTTGGCCTTTCTGAACTCTCTCCAGGGGGAGAAAAGCTCTTAGCCTGGAAATCCACACCTTACTATGCAGTGTAGGACCCTTCAGATAAGTGTAAATCAATATGTCAGGTAATGTTCTGCTGTATGCTTTCATTTATTATTAACTCCTTCAGTTCTATTATGGCAGAAAATAAAAGAATGAAAAGACCCTTTGAAAGAAAGGTCCATTTCTTTCATGTCAAGAAATACCTTGGGCCCCATAATACCCAGCAATCCTAAAAAAGCATTGCTTTTTTATGTCAGAATATTAATCTATAACCCAACTGTTAACATCTCTGTCCTAGTCAGAAAACACACACTTCTAGTTGAGTTGATGTGCATATCTTTCTAACACTGATGCAGAACAAAGCCTATCTAGGTTCTAATTTGGGTACCATGCTTTTCCTCTTTAGTCTCACCAGTAAATCTCAGCAACCAGAGAGCCATGGACTCTCATACACTTTTTACATCAGTGAGGATATCTTTTTCTCTTTTATAAGCTGTCTGATGTTGTGTTGTTACCAACAACACATTCCTTTTCCAATCTGACACAGTTCACAGCCAATAATGAACCACAGAATTCCATATCATCAAAATTATAAAAACTGAAGCATACAGAGGAATCACAAGTTCTCTGTTAGGAAAGTCTTCCCAGCATTAAGAATCCCTGTCCCTCCTAGTCTTTCCTGGTTTTCTTAGAGAAGAGTCTCCTGATAAGAGACATCTGAAAACATCATAAACATTATGAAATACTTTAAAAATATGTTATTTCCTTTCTCTTAAGCATTAATAAACCCCCTTTCATTTCTGGTAGTGAGGAGATGGAGTTACTAATTTTATTTTGGGCAGCTAACAGATACTCTACCTAGAACAGAGAGACCAGAGTGGTGAATAAGTAAGAAATAGAGCTAGTGAAGCTTCATCCATGTTTACAGCTGCTCCCCATCACTCTCATTAGCTCAGAGCCCAGGCTCCTGTCAGATCAGGGGGGGCACTAGATTCTCATAGCAGCGTGAACCCTATTGTGAACTGCACATGCGAGGGATCTAGGCTGCTTGCTCCTTATGAAAACCTAATGCCTGATGATCTGAGGTGGAGCTGAGGGGGCAATGCTAGCGGTGGGGAGCGGCTGTAAATACAGATTAACGTTAGCAGAGAGGTTTCACTGCACAGAGACCATCATAAATCAGTTGCTTGTAGACTCATATCAAAACCCTATCAGTGAGTGGCCAGTGACAGTTAAGCTGTGTCTGGTGGCAAGCTTTATAGTGTGGTGAGTGCATGTACTTCAATTGTACAATTGCTTCTGGTGGCAGGTTTTAAGTCAGAATCCAACACTTCTTTTAGGCTCCATATAGCCTGCCCATTATTTCGCTCACCACTTCCAACACTGCCTCTTCCCACACTGTGCACTTGTCTCAGATGGGACGATCTAGTTGCAGGAAAGCAAGCACAAGGCTCCCACTGAAGCTGCATTATGGTGAGCTGTAGAATTATTTAAGTATTATAATGTAACAATAATAGAAATAAAGTGCACTATAAACATAATGTGTTTGAATCAGCCCCAAACCATCATTCTCAAAATCCTTGGTCCATGGAAGAACTGTCTTCCAGAAAACTGGTCTCTGGGGCAAATTCTTTGGTTTGAAATTTCTTCTAATACTGAACATATTGTTGAACAAAATAAAAATTAAAGCTTGCATAATTTAATAAAGAACAGAAATACCAAATTAGCACTTGAATATATTTAATTAAGTAAAATTAGATAAAACTACTATTTCAGCAAAACTTCATTCCTAACGTTTTGAGGTGATTTTGTCAATATACTTTCAGAAAGAACACCATAGAAATTTCTTATTCAATTTTTACTTCCCAATTTTTGCAGTGCATCATTTTATAAAACAAACATCCTGGTAAAGACTTCCTTTAATGCATAAGAATATGCAAACACACATATTGTAGAGTAAAAATACGTTTGTTTCTGGGTCTACATTAGTGTGTCTCTTAAGAGGGTAGGAAGCAGGCAATTTAATGAAAGCAATAATGCAGTATCAGATCCTGTCTGCCCATCTAAAAATGTTTGTAATATTTTACAGTAAATACCTAAATTACTAAATGTAAAGATAGATGAAACTTTCAGGATAAAACTTTGGTTTCCAATAAGGGTTTCTTAAATTGCAATTCAAAACGTGATTTTGCAGTGTGTGTGAGCCCAGGGCTTAACGCAAGACAAGGGCACACTCAGTGTGGGGTCCCTGGGCCTGGCTTTATGGCACACAGGAGTTCATGACAATCAAGCCACATGGATATTATAGTCTGCAAGATTTTTTGAAAATTCATATAATTGGCTTAATGCTGGTGGAGAGGTCACCCCTATAGATGATAGAATAGGGAAGAGATTGATTCTATATTCAAATTATCAGAATCAGTGTCATCAGTATTATCAAATACCATTATGACAAATATTTATTAAGTGTGTGCAACGAGGAGGAAGAAAAGCCACAGAGGGTTTTTGTTCGCTAATTTACTTTTGTCCCACTAAATTAAAAACACTTTTGGATAGAGGATGGGTTCCCTCCACTTGTTTGAATTGCCCGCACCTAGCACAGTGCCTGCTACATTGAAGAAATTTAATGAATTCATTTTCTAATACCCAATTGCTTTGACTACAGAAGAAAACATATGTAGGCATTTTTACCATACAATAAACTATGCCACATAAACTGTAAATCCCAGATAAAATTTCCTCCAGTGTTTAGGCATATGTTCCTGGGTTTAAATTGTGTGTTTTTTATAGAACCCTGAGCACGTTTATTTGCAAATTTATTGTTGATAACTAAGAATATTTTTAACATTTTTTTTTTTTTTACAAAAGTACTTCGGACACTTCTTAAAGACTATTGAGGGGAAGCCGGGATGGCTCGGTGGGTTAAGCGCTCACTTTGCAGCACCGGACCGAGGATCGAATCCCGGCCCCGGCCGTGTGGACCCATGTGCTGAACTGGGAGCTCCCCCAGTTCAGTTCTCTCGCGCTCTCTCTCTCTCTCTCTCTCTCTCTCTCTCTGTCAAAAATAAAAAAAAATAAAAAAAAATATATATATATATAAAGTATTGAAATAAAGAATTTAGTACACTAATAAAAATCATTCAGTTTATAGTGTTGCCCATTGTGTTGTGAGGTTCACCTCATTCAGAATGCTCATGGCACGTGAGTGACTGCAATGGGATTTCTGTTTCTGTGACATGTGTAATGCGAACGTAGTACTGTTCATCATCTTTGGGGTCATCAAACAATAAATCTCAGCACTGACATGAAAAGAGATCAAAAGTTGTCACTCCTATCTTTATAGTAAAAAAACAGCAGAAAAATACTGAGATTTCAACAACTTCTTTTGAACCAGGGAACTGAGATCACTGGGAAAACACACCATGTGTAATAAAAACCAACAATTCCATACCTGGGCATGATATAGTCAGACTGTATTATAGCTAATTAAAAGGTGGGGTCTGCTTAATTAAAAATATATATTGTAAACTCTAGGGACTCCAGTAAAAAATTTTAAGTATAACTGATGTACTTAATGAAGACGTAAAATATAATTATATAAAATGCTCAACTGAACCAAGACACTACCAAAAAAGAGGAGCAAAATGAAAGAAAAAATATTTACAATGAATAGAAAATATTTACAAATGGGATAAATCTTAGTTCATCTACACTGATGATAACTTTCAGGGTAAAGGTTCTAAATACACCAGTGCAAAGACACAGTTTTCTGGGTTTATTAAAAAACAAGGCCTAACTTTGTATTTTCTGCAAGTAACCCACATTAAATATATATAAAGACTCAGATGCACTAAAGCAAGAAGAAATACATATCATGGTAAAACTGATCAAAAGATAGCTTGAGTAGTTATAGTAATATCAAACAAAGAAAACTTCAGAAAATGGGGAATTATCAGGGATAAAGGCATTATATATATATATATATATATATATATATATATATATATATATATAGTAACAGAGTTGATTCCCCAAGAAGATATAATAATCCTTACAATAATGTATCAAAAACTGAGGCAAAAATCTATAGGTCCTGCAAGAAGAAACAGATAAATTACTATTATTCCTAAAGACTTGAGATCCTCTCTTTGAGTCACTGATAGATCAAGCAGGTGGACACAGACTCATTAATAATATAGAAAATTCCCTGCTTCTAAGGAGCATACATTCTAATGGAGAGACAAAATATAAGCATGTAAATACGTGAACTATTTAGTGCTGTATCAAATGACAATAAATGACTTACAGGAAAAGCAGGTAGCAAAATAGTTATGAGGAAGTGAGCAATGTGGTCTAAATTTTAGTTAAAATGTCAGGAAAAAGCCTTAGAGGAATCATGGCAGTTTAAGAAAGACAAGATAAATGACTGAAACAGCCTACATAAGTATCTGAGTGAAGAATATTCAGGGAAGAAGAAACAGTTCAGAAGTTCTAAGTTTTCTGTGTTATTATTCAGACTTTATTTTATTAAATGTGATCACCAAGCAATGATGTTCTGTATGTGTTCATTCTTCCCTTTCCAGCTACCCTGAAAAATTTAAAAACATGTACCCAGATTTGCTATAAAACAGGTGAATGAAGCATAAATAAAATTGCCTTATGAAATGGTCCTGGGACGTAGATTCAGGTCCTGCAACCTGCTGAACCTAAATGTTCATCGGGTGATGGAAAGCAAACAGCCATGAGTCACCTTTCTTTTTTTCTACTTACTTCTAAAGTGTGAGACTATAATTATATGACCCTTCAGCATGCCATAAAAGGTTGGACCAAAAGTTTTCTGCCTTTGACCAGTTGTCATTTATTACACCACTTATTAAACACAAAATATTTCAATTTGATCTTTAATATAAATCACAGAGATTATAATAGAATAAAGTTTGAGTATACACTATGTTACGATTTGCGAAGGTCCTTTTAAAGTTGCCAAGTGAAATCTATAACTCATCTATGTGGTTCTTTTGAATACCTTTTATAGAACTGTAGTGGGAGTAAAGAGATTGTAAGTAATTTATAACAGTATTTCAAGTAAGAAAAGGTAAATTATACTAAACCCATGATTTATCACCTACACTAGCAGAAAACTAACAAGAACCTGCTTTTAATTGATAACAAAATTAATAATTTTTTAGTCCACAAAAAATCATCTAATAAACATTGTAGATGAGCATAAATAAAATAATTTGGAAAAATATTAATATTCCTAATCAGATATTTGCAAATTTTCAATTTCTGGTGACATCGCTTCAAATGAAAATTAATTAAAAACCATTGTTCAGTGATGTTTCTCAAAGTTATATATTTTTTCTTTTATTGGTAAAATTTATAATTATTTTCATACCATGTCTTTTAAATTAAGTAAAAATTTAATATGATTTGACAAATAAATGGATGGACACCTGAAAACTTTATTGACTTATTGGCCATTAAACAAAATATAGCTTGTTACCGTATCATCTCTTATGAATCACAGGCATACATTTAGAGATTTAATTATTGTAATTTCAAACAGATAGTCTCTACTTATATTTTTCTCAATTTGGGAAAATTAAACTTGGCTAGTGCCTAATATTAAAGGATTATTTAATATTCAAGATGTTCTAGCTCTTTCTACCCATAAAAAGGATATTCAGTTACTATACAGGGTAGAGTTTAACCTTTCTTCAACATACAGGTAGTATTTTATTAGATCATATGTAGTAACCTTATGTATTGGAGTAAATCAAATCTGCACATCTTAATACAAATTTTTAAAAATATAAATCTACGTAATAAACAATTTCTACTTATGGGAAGATATAAATTCAACTATGGTTAAGCAATGACTTATTTACTCACCTCTGTTCTTAATGTACATGTATATATAAGATATAGTGGAGGTAATATATATATATGTATATATGTGTGTGTATGTATATATGTGTGTGTATATATATAGATACACACACATATATACATGTATACATATATACATACATATGTATATACACATACATATATGTACACATTATACTGGTTTGTTATCCAGCATTAAAATACTACAATGTTATACACAATGGGTTATGTACATATATATATGAATGCATGTGTACATGTGTGTATATGCACATACACATGTATATTGTATACATGTGTGTATAGATATGTATATGCACGCATGTGTGTGTATGCACACATACACATATACACATGCATACATATATATATGTATATATATATATATATATATATATATATATGTACATAACCCATTGTGAATAACATTGTAGCATTTTAATGCTGGATAACAAACCAGTATAATATGTGCATTTTTCTAATTGCAATTGACATCTATTTCTGCTTTAAGTCTTCTTATTAACTTGTGTGGAAGTGATAGTAGCATGATAAGAAATTCAACGACTCACTATGCAGTCTGTTACAATCCACAAATGGAAGAGAAAAATAAGTTTGATCAAGGTCACACCAGGATTAATCTCTCTTTGTAAAAGAGCACGGGAGGATACTTAATATCCACACACAGCAGACAAGAGCTTGGTTTCATGGTCTCACCTGAAAGACCCTCACATACGCCACTCTATAATTAATTTACTTCAAAGGATGGAGGTTAAGACACATGAGATCTGAAAGAAACTTTAAATTCCTCAATTGTACATTAGGAAAACTCAGTACATTGCAGTTTATACTCATGTACGAGCCATAATTCTTAACCTAATGAGGGCATTTTTAGTGTAATTAACAGTTTCTTTCTTTCATTCCTCCTATCTTTATGACAGAACATAGTTTTAGAGCAAGGTCTCAGCTCAAGTTAGGTATCTAACCTCCCACAGAAACTGAGGTGTTATCACCTTTGATGACATTTCAAAGAAACAATTTCTAGGTCTTTGAGAAAGATATTCCTAGTTTGCTACACTGCAAGAAGCTTGTTTCGCTTTTGCAGAAATCTGCACATATCTCAGAGACTTGAGAAAGCAGTTATAATTGCAAGTTTTCTAAAGTACATACTCTAAGAAGAAAGTGGGGAGCAATCTCTTTCCTTACTTTCAAAAGGGAAAATTAACCCTCTTATTTTTTTTTTAAAGATTTATTTTATTGCTTTAGAGAATGTGAGAGAGAAAGAAAAAGAGAGCGAGAGAGAAGGGGGAGGGCCAGAGCAGTTCCATAGTTGTGCATCATTAGTTGTGACATCATTTCATTCCACACAGATGGATGTGTGGGGTCACATGGGTGGGATCCAAACTGGGCGACTCCTGAATAGGAGATGAGAACGCTTGCTGCCATCCCAGCAGTTACCTGTCACATCACAGTTCAGTTTATGGGTTTGCATGGGCCAGGATTTGGGTTCAATCCCCAGACCTCATGGGTGTAAGGCAAGTGCTCAACCTGCTGAACAATGCTGGCATCCCCTCAAACTAAAAAAAAATAACAACTACTTTTGAGTTCGTACTGCCTTAAGAGGCTGTATAAATAATTTTATCATTGTTGGGAGAAATGAATAGACATCTCACTGAGTTCTGAACTATCTGGAAATGTTCTGGAATTTATCTCTAAGGCTAAACAGTGTGGCACCACAATTATTGAATTTAGATGAGGGAAAGGCAACAAGGACACTCTTGAATAAATGAAATGTCAAAGCAGGGTTGAAGGTAATAGTCATGCCTAGCATGGAGGAAATCCTTAATGACACTTTACAGAGTTCAAAAAATCATTGCAATTCCCTTTAACTGACACGAAGAAGAGCAATCTGTCAGCTGGAACACTTAAGGCTAGCCAACTAAATTGGTTTGAGGCATCCTGAAGGAAGCCAAATCTAATCTAATCAATAATACTGACACACCAAACAGATGTATGCAAGTGCAAAGAATAATATAAATTTAAAAACAAGGAATAATATAAATTTTCAAGTGTATTATAATGTTTCCTGTTTAAGATCCCAATGAGTAAAATTTAAAGTAATATTTATGTACTTTCCTGTTATCTTCAATTATAGCATGTAAATTATTGTGTGTTGTTGGTCCCATTTGGGGGATAAACTATTTAACATGTATATGTATATATAATTAAGATAGAATATAATTTTATAAACAATAATTTATATGTAATATTATATATAATTTTACATAATTGTTATATATTTAACATTTATATCAATATATAATACAAATAATATCTATTCTCTCTTTGTTTTTTTTTTAGATTTATTTTATTGTTTGAGAGAAGGTGAGAGAGAGAGAGAGAGAAGCGAGGAGGGCCCAAAGCAGTCTCCATAGCTGTACTTCATTAGTTGCGATATAGTTTCATTCCACACAGGTGGATGTGGGGCCACGCAGGGTGGGAACTGAAATGGGGGCCTCCCACATGGGAGGCGAGAAACTTTGCTGCCAAGCCATCCTGGCAGTTACCAGTTGTGTCACATACAGGTATGCACAGGCGGAGTCAGGGTTTGACCCCTGGACCCTGTGGTTGCAAGGCAAACGCTCATCTAAACTATCCCGGCTTCCCCTAATGTATATTCTTTATATTATAAAATATAATATGTGTATAATATGCTTTATTCTGGTATATATGTTCCTCTCTCCACACACATATATTCCTCAACATGCACACAAATGCACTCATATACATACAAATATATATACACATATATGATATACATGTTACCCTAATAAACAAGAAAATTTTATTATGGCTTTTTTTCCCTCTTAGTTATTGTTTTAATCTCAGTTTTACACACTGACTAATCAGACCCCACTAAGTATTAAACATAGAAAATTCTCCTTATCATTTACTGACTCAGCTTTCAGCTTCCCTAATCTCAAACTTTTAAATGTCTTTAATTGGGCTATTTGCCCAGCATTTCCACATTTCAATATTATGATTGACCTTGAAGAAACTGTTCTGGAGTTACAATGATTCTAGTAATTATAGCTCCATTATGCCCTTTACTTAACTCAGAAGATATTTAGACTTTGATCAATGAATTCATTGCATTTATTGACTGATAATTATAATGCATTACTTGCTGACTTTCCTGCCTCCTGCATTAATCGTCTTGCCACAGTCCACAAATAGAGCTGTAAGACCCTGATGTGCATTATGCCAGAACTTGTCATTCTATTTTTACATTTACTTGCTGTTTATTTGTTCACTTCCACTATTAGATCCTCAGTTGATGATTTATTGCAGCTTCCTGGCCCAACTCCGATGGATCTAAGCAGCCTTCACCACTCCTATGTCCCCTTAGCTGTGCTCTAATAATAAACTCACAATTCCACAGTGTTATAAAAAAGCCCAAAGAGACCTCATCTATAATTACTCTAGGATTTACAAAGAATCTATTTTTTAGATGTTAAAGAGTAAATTGAAACCTTAAATATATTGAAATTTGTGAATATTACTACTTTTTTTTTAAATCAAGTATGTTTAAGTATACTACTCCCTCTTAATCTATCAATCTAATTTGGGAAGTAGGTGAGACTCAAGATTTCCGTCTGTGTACCAATATGTTGAAACTACATATTTGGGCAAGAAAACTGAACACGTGACACACTCCTTCTTTCTAATCATTTTACTTTACTATTTAAACTACCCTAAAAGTTAGTATGGGTCAAGATAGAGCAGCCTATAATTGTTCTGAGGAAAAGTGTTAATAATAATCTGTGTATTTCTTCTATCTACTGGATCATTAGCTCCACCTTTTATAGAAACTTTAAACTATACTTTTCCCATGTGAAGCATATGTTTAATTTCTGATATTTTCCTCATCTATCCATTTATTTAGTCATATAGTTAACATGTTTATCATCAATCCCTGACAGCCATTCCAAAAACTTATATGCCTTCTATGAACTTCCTGGTATATAGTCGTCCCCACTCCCCCCAATCCAAGGGGACATGTTCCAAGACATCCAGCGGATGTCTGAAACCATGGATAGTATGGAATCCTATATACTTGTATGCATACTATATTTTTCTCCTCTACCTTTGATAAAGTTTAATTTATAAATTAGGCATAGTAAGAGATTAACAATGACTAATAATAAAATAGAACAATTAGAATATACTGTAATAAAATTCTTATACTATACTCATCCTCCTTGTGAGGATGTGAGATGATAAAATGCCTATGTGGTGAGATAAAATAAGGTGAATGATGTGGGCACTATTACTTAACATTAGTATGCCAGTGTGTTAGTTGTATTAGAGTACTATTGACCTTCTGGCCACATATCTTCTTTACATGAATGATTTCTATGAAGCATGCAATGTTGTGTGTGACAGCATTGTAACCATAGAACTGCTTTCAAAATTTGAGTCACTACTCTCAATCACTGCTGCTGTTTAAAAATCAAAAACAAAAACAAAAAAACAAAAACACCTTATTAAATTTATCAGGGTGACATCGGTTACTAAAATAAAATGAATTTCAAGTGTACAATTCTAAAATACATCATCTATATATTGCATTGTGTTCATCACCCAAAACCGCATATTTGACCCCCTTGCAGAAAACGAGGGGGGGGGGTGCTTTATCAACTAAGAATGTGTAATATTCTAAATATTTTGTGGTCATTTCAACAATTTTTGCAGCATTTTCACTAAGAATACATTTCTTCCCCACTTTCTTTGCTCATCAGTAAGAAGTAACTTATCTTTTAAAGTTTTATCATGTGATTGCAACAACTGAGTCATATAATCGGGCTCTACTTCTAATTCTAGTTCTCTTACCATTTCCACCATATCTGTAGTTGTTTCCTCCACTGAAGTCTTAAATCCCTCGCATTCATCCATAAGTGTTGAAATCAATTCCTTTTAATGCTGATATTTCCATCTCTTCCCAGGAATCATAAATGTTCTTAATGGCATCTAGAATGGTGAATCCTTTCCAAGGTTTATCAATTTACTTTGTCTTGATTCATCAGAGGACTCACTACCTATGGGAGTTATAACCTTATGAAATATATTTCTTAAACAATAAAACTTGAAAGTCAAAATTACTCCTTGACCCATGGGCGGCAGAATGGATGTTGTGTTCCCAGGCATGAAAACAACATTAATCTCGTTCACCTCCATCAGAGCTCTTTGGTCACCAGGTGCATCATCAGTGAGCAGTAATCTTTTGAAAGAACCCCTGTGTTCCTGAGCAGTAGGGCTCAACAGGGGGCTTAAAATATTCAGTAAACCATACTATAAACAGATGTGCTATCATTCAGGCTTTCTTGTTTCATTTGCAGAGCATGGGCCCAATAAACTTAGCATAATTCCTAAGGGACCTAGGATTTACAAAATGAGAAATGAGCATTGGCGTCAACTTAAAGGCACCAGTTGCATGAGCCCCTAAAAAGAGAGTCAGCCTGTCCTTTAATACTTTGAAGCCTGGCATTGACTTCTCTGTAGCTATGAAAGTTCTAAACGGTGTCTTCTTCCAATAGAAGGCTGTTTTGTCTACACTGAAAATCTGTTTATAGTATAGTCACCTCCATTAATTATCTTCGCTGGCTCTTCTGGGTAACTTGTGGCAGCTTCTCCAACAGCACTACTGCTTCATCTTGTACTTTTCTGTTATGGAAATGGCTTCTTTCCTTATACCTCATGAACTAAACTTGGCTAGCTTTGAGCTTTTCTTCTGCAGCTTCCTCAACTCTCTCAACCTTTGGGGAATTGAAGAGAAGTAGGGCCTTGCTCTGAATTACACTTTGGCTTAAGAGAA
Organism: Craseonycteris thonglongyai; assembly: GCA_004027555.1. Lineage (NCBI taxonomy): Eukaryota > Metazoa > Chordata > Mammalia > Chiroptera > Craseonycteridae > Craseonycteris > Craseonycteris thonglongyai. Next base: position 1,088 of record PVKE010027540.1, on the reverse strand, counting down.
TGTTGTGGCTGGTTTGATCTTCTATCCAGACCCCTAAAACTTTCCCCATGTCAGCAGTAATGCTGTTTCACTTTCTGATCATTCATGTGTTCATTGGAGTAGCACTTTCAATTTCCTTCAAGAACTTTTCCTTTGCATTCACAACTTCACCAAATGTTTGGTACAGAGGTTTAGTTTTTGTTCTTTCTTGGCTTTTGACAGGCTTTTCTCACTAAGCTTAATTGTTTCTAGCTTTTGTTTTAAAGTGAGAGATATGTAAATCTTTCTTTCACTTGAACACTTAGAGGTCACTGTAGAGTGATTATTCTAATTTCAAAATTGTTGTATCTTTTGGGATAGGGATGCCTGAGGAGAGAAAGAGAGATGGAAGACTGGCTGGTCGATGGAACAGTCAAACACACACAACATCATCAATGAAGTTCACCAAATTATATGGGCATGGTTCAGGGTGCCCCCAAACAATTATTATAGTAACATCGAAGGTCACTGATCACAGATCACCATAGCAACTATAATACAAATGAAAAAGTATAAAATACTAAGAATCATTAAAATGCGACACAGTGATATACAGTGACAAATGCTATTGGAAAAATGGTGACAGTAAACTTGCTCAACACAGGGTTGCCACAAACCAAAAAAAGAGGCACCGTATCTGCAAAGCACAATAAAGTGAAGGGCAATGAAAAGAGGTATGTATATATAACATAGATACAATGGACAAAGGAATGATTCATGTCCCAGGCAGGATGAAGTAGGACAATGAGAGATTTATCACGCTACTCAGAAAAGCACACAGTTTAAACCTTGAGAATTGTTTATTTCTAAATTCATTTTATTTAATATTTTCAGATGAATAACTGAAACTTCAGAAAAATAAACCCTGGATAAGTGGATAAGGGTGACTCCTGTATTTTCCTCACTCTCTACTCTTGACACCTCTGTACATATTTACATAGTCAATTCTTTCTTTCTTTGACTATATGTTCCAACTTGGTCACTAGGTTTTAGACCTCCCTGTTCTCAGTATTGAACATCGGGAAGATTCAATGTATATTAAGCAAACAAAAAAAAAAAAAAAAAAAAAA
>PVKE010027539.1:0-21537 GCA_004027555.1 Craseonycteris thonglongyai | reverse complement strand
CATAGAAAAATCAATGCAACATAGCTGGCACATGGAAGATATATATATATATGAAATATGTGTTAGTTATCTCCTAAGCCACTGAACAGGTTGGTCAAATTAGACTAAAATTACTTTCTGCTAATGAACATGTATCATTTTCTTAAAGATTTATTTTTATTGTTTTTGACAGAGAGAGAGAGAGAGAGAGAGAGAGAGAGAGAGAGAGAGAGAGAGAGAGAGAGAGAGAGAAAAGGGGATGACAGAGCAGTCTTCATAAATTTAGTTGTACATTATCAGTTTTCTACATAGTTTCATTCCACAGGTGGGCATGGGGCTGCATGGGGCAGGAACCAGCTGGGGGCCTTCCACATAGGAAGCTGGGCCCAGTGAGAACTGACCTGGGGGCACACCCCAGTTCAGCATATGGGTCCGCAAGGGCCAGGGCCAGACAAGTGCTCAACCCACTGAGCCATCCTGGCATCCCCCACATGTATCATTTTTATAGCTTTTTTTCCTGGTAAAACATCAATTTACAAATTCTATAATTTATGAATTATGTTCTAATATCTTTTAAATGATGAATATATTTCAAATATTATGATTAGGAAAGTACTAAAATAGCTATCATATCTGTGATCAATATGCATAATTCTCTTTGAATATGCATAGTTCCAAGTAAGTCTATAAAACTACTAGAAAATGTCCATTCTTAAAGAATTCCACTCAATATTATTATCTTGTTCAGTATCTATTCATTCTGTTCACAGTTATCTTAACTCTTTACTGGATCATCAGTCTTAGAAAAAGTTGTACAAAATAGTCAAAAGTTCCTTTATGATATTTTCATTCATACTCTTTGCCTAGGCCAGTTAAGACTTTAATTTGTTACTATTTGTACAATTCCTTTAAAAATGTGAAATATCAGCATTCACATCATTCTTTGAACTTGCAAACCCTCATCTCTGTCATTGTCCGTGTCAATTTATGGAACTCCCACTGCTTTAAGAAGAGAAAAATGTCCTATCTCCAGTAGCTTCAAATCTGTCTCTTGAAAGAACTAAATTGCTGAAATTAGCAGAAGCAAGTTAATAGCTTCAGAATTGTACAAACCCAAGCTACATTTTTTCCTTTCTTCTCTCTCCTTCCCTCCTTCTCTCTAGTCACTCATCTTGCTCCTTTGAGGATTATTCAAATACTTCAGTTTTTGTATACCTCATGCTATCAAAATTGGCAGAGTTAGAAAATACAAACATTATGACAAGTAGAGGTCAGAATTCTAGTTCTATTTTTTTTAACATTAAAACAGCTGCTGTTTTTCACTCATAAGAGAGAAAATATCTGATACTTTAGTAGGACAAAACTAAGCCTCAGTCTTTTAAATACTCCGTTTCAGTTATCTAAGGAGCCTCTCTAGACTCCATATCTGGATGTGATTTTTCTGCCAAATCCAACATTTCTAACTTCCTACTGAGCATTTCCAACTTTTTTCTTTTCTTCCCAAGCTCAGTTCCATGGCTCAGGTACTCTCTCTCCTCTCTCCCTACCCTCCCTGCCATACATCTAGCTTCAATGAATGATCAAGTCCTTTCAGGAGCCTCTGTTCAACTCTTCTTTCCATTCAAATGGAATCCTTCATCCTTTGCCCTCCTGCACACACCCTCAATGCCCCCCTCCCCATGGTTCCTGAATTAGCCCAGCCTTTTTCGTTTTTTTGTCCTTTAATCTATTCAAGAGCATACTGCCTGTCTAAAAGCTAATACTTTGTTTTTTCATTGAGATCCTAATACAAAACTGGAAAACAAAACACAATAAAATATTTTTGTCTAGTGGGGCAGAAGTTTAAAAAGCTTGAGAAAAAAAGCAATAAATATTTGCCAGATACTGATTGTTAGTCTAATATACTAGACCTTCCAGAATTAAATCTGACCTGTGTTTATTTCCTATTGTGTCTAGGCTAACCATACATATGGTTTGAAGGAGGATAGTACCATTGTTTTCTGTCTTGTTTAAAACTGTATGTCTGGTCAGGCTAAACTTACCTATATATAGTTTGGAAGTCGCTAAAGAAAATAGTTGAGCTACTGTTCTAGAACAAATGTGAACTTACCCACATTTTCTACCTGTGCAAATCTTTCAAGGTTAACTCAAATCCCTCTTCCTCTGTGAACTGTTATCCTACATTCTACATCTAAAGTGTTCCTCCCTGAAGAGTCAAATAGTAATTAATGTCTAGAATATTCATTTGGAAAGTAAGTAAGCAACAATTTTGTAACATCTCTTGTCACTGTCTTGATTTGGTATTTAAATATTTAATATTTCATTATTTTATTTTCTATATGTTGCATTCTTGATTCTATGAGTAGATTGCAAATTTAATGAGGACTGAATATAAAAGACTAAGTATGTAAATATTTTGCAGTCTCAAAAATGCTTAAAAATAGTGGATATATATATATTTTTTTTCCAATTTATTTTTATTGTTTTTGACAAAGAGAGAGAGAGATACAGAGACAGAGAAAAGGGGTAGGGCCCAGAGCAGTCTCCATAGTTGCACATCATCTGTTTTTCCACATAGTTTCATTCCACAGGTGGGCGGGGCTACACAGGGAAGGACTGGGCTGGGGTCTCACCCCGGTGAGAACTGAACTGGGGGCATTCCCCAGTTCAGCATGTGGGTCTGGGCCGGGATTCGATCCTAGGTCCCCAGGGCTGCAAAGTGAGCGCTTAACCCACTGAGCCATTCCGGCTTCCCCCAAAATAGTGGATATTTAAGAAGATATTATTATAGCTTTATTTTCACTACCAATTATTTGATGTATAATTTATAATTGGGGAAATACATATATTTTATATGTACTTTAAACCACTTTTTGCTATACAATGCTTATCATAGATCATCTGTACTACATTTGTGTATATTACTAAGAACTATTATAAAGCAATAATATTTTTATTTTTCAAAATATAATAATTATCAATAGCAGCATTATCATAGATTTCAAGGCCATGGAATGGTAGAAAATTGTATTAGGAGTTAAATTCTATCTAGATTGTATTTTACTTTTTGGTCTTGTTTTGAATTGTATTCTGCTTGCTCTGCTGTGAATTAGTTTGAGAATTTATCTCTTACCCCAACTAGATCATAATTTCCTAGCAGGTAGTCTTTTTAGTCATCATTAAAATTTTTTAAAAGTTTATTTCTCTTAACTGAGAGTCTATTGGCAAGATTATAGTTCATTTTTCTCTCAATATAATTTTACAGAAAAATGTTTTAACCAAAAATTTAGAAAAGACAAAAGGCAGAAATGTGTTTAAACGCTCATGCTTTCCAACACACCAAAAAAAAAATTCTAGCGTTCATAATTTTAAATTCTAATGGATAGTCACTTGCAATCCTATATACCATATATTATAATTTCATTAATACCATTAATTATTCCAGTGTTTTCTGTTGTTTACTCCTACAGAGACTTCAGAAACAAAGCAGTAAATGTTTATAAATGATTACAAAAACTATTTACAGTAAACAAATTTAAATGTAACAGACTTTTAAAATATTGTATATATAGACATTACAGTGATCCCTCGTTTTTCGTGGTTAATGGGGACCAGAACCTCCCGCGAAAGCTGAAAACCCGCGAACTAGGATTTGCCCCTAGGAATTTTCTCATTGGTCAATGTCTCACCGGAAACCAATCACGCGCCTTTATGAGAGCCCGTGGGATGGACTCTGAGTCACCTCATCTCTGTGTTTGACATGCAGGGATCCTTCTCTCGTGGGCATCCACATGAAACAACGCTCCTTTCCGCCAATGTGGGTGCTGACATTGTTGTATTTTTTCATTTTTATTTTTTGATGAATATTTTGGGGAAACCCGCGAAGCACTGAAGCCGCAAACCATGAAGCGCGAAGTGGCGAGGGAACACTGTATTCTTATCCCTTCAGTTACATAAATTGTCTTATCATTACAGTTAATTTTGTGTTTTTTCCTTTTTATTATTTTTTAACATTTTAATTATATTGATATACAATATTATATTAATTTTAGGTGTATAGCTTGGTGATTTGACACATATACCTTACAAAGTTACTACTACAGTAAGTCTAATAACCATCTGCTACTGTACAAAGTTATTTCAATATTATTGACTATATTCCCTATGCTGTACATTACAACTTGTGATTTATTTTGTAACTGGAAGTGTATACCTCTTAATAGCTTTCACCTTTTGCCCCTCTCCCAACATGTTTGTTCTCTGTCTGTAAATTTATTTGTTTTGTTTGGCTGACTATTAATTTTGATACTAGCATTTTTATATGAAGTGGAATACACAGAATGATACCTAAGAAATAAGGGAAACATTATTTCTTACAATTTGATAAAAAGGTATTTTCTCAGCAAAAATAACAACTACAATAATAATAATGATAAGGTCAGCATGCCACGACATGAAGTCTTTCAAAATGTTCAATCAAAATAACAGGATCAGGGGATGCTGGGATAGCTCAGCAGGCTGAGCGCTTGCCTTGCAACAATGGGGTTCGGGGATTGAGTCCCAGCCCCTGCCCATACAAATCCATATGATCAACTGTGGCACGAATGGTAGCCACCAGGATGGTGGCGAACTTTCTCATCTCCCATGTTGGGGCTCCTAGTTCAGTTCCTGCCCCGCATGGTCCCATATCTACCTGTGTGGAATGAAACCATGTCACAACTAATGATGTACAAGTATGGGATTTGGGCCCTCCTTCCTTCTCTCTCCTCTCAAACAATAATATAAATCTTAAAAAATGAAAACAAAACAGGATCAAAGACAGCTTTATCATGAGGAAACCTTGGACTTCCCATGTGAAATATAAGGAATGGAAGGTCCACATACACTGTAGGCTATAATGCTGACGGCAAACAGACTGAATAGACCATCAAACTTTGAACATTCAGTTCCCACTACTTCCACGCTAGGGCTTTGTCTTAAAAATAATGTCTGGTAGTCTGCCTCAATTTTCACTAATATACTTGAGACACTGTAAAGACCATTTCAGTGAGGGTATTTTATAATTTTGGGCACACTATTTGCAGCTAGATCAAAGGATAAATTTGACAAGTGTAATCAACTGATTCATACATCAAAATGAGAACTCAAACCAAAGAGAATGATTGGAGAAATAAACAGTAAATTCAAGATAAATTTACCTGAAGTCTAAAATGATAATGAAATATTCTGAAAACCAGATTTTAAGAGGAATTATAAACAATACATTGAATAACGGCACCAACGGTATCCTAAACTAAATATTACAGCTTTTCTATAGTGAATATGAGTTTTGATATGAAGCATATTTGGAAAATATAATTTGCGACTGTGTCATAATCTTAGCCTCCAGATGAAACTTTTCTTTCTAGTTTTATTTTATACATTAGAAAAAACAATCAATTTTAAAAGTTTAATATTAAGAGTAACTTGTCGATTTATTTTCTACTACTAATTAAATTTCATTTTCTTTTTGAGGATCATATATGTTTTATAATTGTTTCTAAGCCTTGGCCCCTGTGTAATTATCTGTAGATGCAAAAAATAAACAAATCCACAAATAATTTTCTAACCCTAATATTTACAGAAATGAGACTGATTAAAAATACTTAACATTTATACTTTGAATATTTTATATTTAAGTTATCACTAATGATTCCTATGTTATTTAAATAGTTTACCAGTAATTCTCATTCTATATTGGGCTTTTCAATTAATTTCACGGTTTTAATTTTCTCAATTTAACTCATGGGCCTATAAATGACAATTAAAACTCTGAATTCTAAACTATTCCAATATATGCATAATTGGCCAACTAATTTAAACATAAATTAAAGCAGAATTTAAGTGGTTAACTAAAATATTCAATAACATATTTAAAGTCCAAAGTTAATACATTCATTTACCACCTACCTACTGGACTCTGGCAACTTACCTGACCTTTCTGAGCCTCAGTTTCCTTATCCATAAAATGGGGACAAAAGTGCTATGAGTTGTTCTAAGAACTAAAATAACAACATGTCAGATCATTAGTATAGTGCCTGGCACATAGCTGCTGCTCTATAGATTATGTTGGTTCTTCATTATTAATGTTATTAATAATGATGGTAGTGTATGCTGACTTCCATAGTACTATATTCTCAATTTTGTAGTTAAGTATACTCTTCAAGCTTTGGCTTTGTATGCTGGCTGTCACAGTTCTAGATCCTGACACTGTTTAAGATCACTATAATTATCTAAGGTACTTGTATGTTAAAAACATTCAATGGTTGGAGGTCATCACAAGTGTTACTTGTCATCTAGTTATCTATAGGAGAAGAAAAAAAAACAAAACTAAATAAAAAGAAGTGTATTTAGCTGCTTTACAAAGTGATTGATTTTCATTTAGCATTTGTATACTACTATTAGCCCAAGTTGGAAAATCAATTTCAGAGTGACCCAATGGGAGAACAGTTCCATGTAGCTACATACATTTAATGACAGCAACAAATCAGTACTTCATTGTTTATAATAGTATTACATAAAAAGAAACTTTGTGTTTAAACTATTTTGAAATTGTGACACTAGGCAGCAACTTGCAACATATCAAATGACAGTGGAAATAATTTAATATTACACATTAATATCTTCTCTTATTTTTCAAAGAAGAAATGCAACAAGAACCAGCTGTCTTATAAACACAGGAAATTGGCATAAAATTTATTAAATATACCACTCTCTTAAATCTGTATCCTCTTTATTTCTTCCATGTTATTTTCTATTTATTTTAAGCATAACGGTAGCAAAATATCCCTTACAAATAACTTGTATTGTTATTCAATCACATTCCAGAATATTGTGAGGAATATATACCACTTTTTAATTCTTATAATAACTTGTAAAATTTATGTGTATTTATTAATTATTGATGACCTCATGAAATGTCTAATTACTAAAAATGTATGAATTTAAACAGACTTGTAAACAATGGGCCAAACTTGCTATCTTCCTAAACTCATTCATCAAGGATTACTAAAGCCTACTGGCTGAGAAGCAATGCACAAGGCTCGGGGGTTATCCTAGTGAACAGTCCAGAAGAAGTTTTATCTTCATAAAGCTGGCTATGTTGGAATTAAACAACATAATTGCTAGAATTCAAGGGTATCTTTAGGATCAGTTATTTTTCTATATACAAATGAGAAACTGCGTACCAGAGAGATGAGGAGGAAATGTGTGCTAGGTTTCAAGTTGACCAATGACAGTATAGAGATCCCAAGTTTTCTGGAACCCAATATAGTGATATTACCAACATCCACCAAGGGCTTTAGGAATTGCTGTAATTCTGCCTTCCTTCCATAACTTACCTCCCCAACTACCAGTCTCTTGTTCCAGCCTAGAAAACTACTTGCAATTCCTGGAATATACAAATTATTTCACCCCTCCTGTTCTGTTGAACATGCTCTTTCTTTTGAGCCACAGAATTGAAGAGGAGGTAGGTGCAAGTAACAGTACAGGAAGGAGTGGAATTACACAACACCTTATTCATGCAAAATTTCCTTACTGCATGTGGCTTATAAACTTTCTGTGGAATTTACTGCCATTTCTAAATATTTCCCTTGATTGGTATATGCATGCAGAATTAAATATAATATATATTAAATATAAAATTAAATATTGTATATAAAATAGTAATATGCATACACTCTGAATACCTCCTGAAACAATTTATCAATACAGAAATAGGTACAAAATTGATAATGTCCTCACTGAATATTCAGATTCAAAATTGACATTTTAAAAGTACTTCTCTCCCTACATAATCACCAGTAATTCGGTGAGTTACTGACTGAATGGGGAGAAGAATGAAGTGTTGCATTGTAAAATAACAGTATGGGATGTTGGTATAATCGAACACTCATTAAAATGAAAAAAACAAAAACAAAAACAGACCTGGGTTTGAATCTAAGCTGTTACTTTGTAGCAATGTAACCTTGGGGAACTAACAAAAAAAATTCTGAGTTTCATATTCTTTATTTATAAAATGGGAGTAATATGACTCCTAACTCTTAACATTGTTGAACATACCTAATTGAGCACACCTAAGAATAGTAGGTGCTTAACGACTGTTATCTGAATTGGAGTTCTAAACCTTTACTATAAGAACTCATTCCCTCTTTCTGAAATTGAGTGCCCTTAACAAGTACAATAGTCTGTCATCCCCATTAGACACATACATGTAAGCAACCCCCACATATACATGCATGCATGCACATATAAATACATGCACATATTCACATACATCTGTATTATAAGCCTGAGCATATGTGATCCATCTAATATTTCTAAGAGGCAAGAAAAAAGACCTCTGACAAATCAAGAAAAATATCTGAAGCCATAAATCTCTGGGTTTGTTTGTTTGTTTGTTTGTTTGTTTGTTTTTAGCTAGTGAACCTAAGAAGTTGTTCTTAAAAGCAGGGGGAGGGAGTTTGTTTTGGAAATGAGTATTATTTTATCCAAGAAACCACTTTACAATACAACATTCCACTAGATTTGCTGTATCAGAATTTTATGTGATTCTCTTTGTGACTCACGATAAAAGACTACATATAAAGGTAAAAACATTGATACAGGGCTAAGCTACACAGAAAAACAAACAAACAAACAAACAAACAACAACAACAACAACAACAAAAATATATATATATATCTCCACTGACTAACTTGCTACTGATATTCAGGTCACAGTCATCAAAAGTAAGATGTACATTCAAAAATTAAATTAATTTAGTGTATTGTATGTTTCCATTACAGACCTTTTCTTTTTACTTTGTCCAAAAATATGGAGAGCATAAAATATAATCCTGAAATAATATTTCTGAATTTCTGAGCTTTATCGTCTTTTGAAAGATTTCCCCTTAAGAAATTACATGCCATTTTCCCACCTCCAAAATGCTTATAATTAATACAGTTAGTTGCAATTTCACATTGAAAAATATCTCATAATAATAACATAGATGTAAGAGTGAAGGGATTTTAACCAAACAAACATTATGGAACAGCCAACAGGGGGAAGAAAAAGGAGAGAGGGTTTGGTTTAAGAAAAGACTGCTTAGTCATTTCAAGGTTCAATTTCAAATGATTAAGGTTACAATTGTGGAAAATGAAACCTTACAAAGTATAATTTGTAGCTCATTATTTAAATACACACTTCATTCTATGGCCTCTGCATATTTTTCAAAGGAATAATTTCTCTTCCCCATTCTTCACTTCTTTTTCCTTTTTCTTCCCTTCTTTTCCCTTTTCTAGCTCCTGACTCTTCCTTCTTCTATTTCACTCCACAGTCTGACATTTCTCCTTCAGTGAAGTATTTTGCATGCTGGTAAACATGAAAGTAATACTGTATTACACAGATTTACTGCTGTTGCTATGCCCAGGAATTTTATTTGAATTTATTGTTACTTGCCTATAATTCCTAACTACCCTACAGTAACTGTCAAAATATGAAGGCCTGAATATTAACCCAGGGAAATCTTTGAAAGATGTAAATGAAAATATTTATGTAAGTCAGTCTCAGTCTCTCTCTCTCTCTCTCTGGATGTGTGTGTGTGTCCTTCGTAAACCTCTTACTTCATAAAAGAGCATCTGAAGCGAAAGCATGAACAGTGTATTAAGGGCTTAACTTCAGTATTAATAACTCAGCTTTAAAACTCATAGCAATTAAGATTAATGACAGAAGTCATCCCCTTTTCCCCAATGTAACACTTCCTCTCATCTCCAATTCCCCACTCTGTGAACCCTTCCATGTTCATTTCAGGTGGTAAAAACCTGAGGTCCTGAAACTTTGATCCTGTTATCTGCTGCCTTTTGTATTTGAGATTAACGAAGTAGACATGAGCAAATTTATAACCAACAGCTCAGACAGCTGCCCTACTTTAAGCAGTTAATGAAAAAGGAACTAATCTAGTTAAGAACATAAGACTAGTTCATAAATCTGGATTCAGAGGGCAGATAAAGCCATCACACTTCTTCTGGACAGTAGGAACTGAATTCAGTTGTCAGCCCTCATCTCACTATTTGTTGCCAAGAGCCAGTGTTTCTGTATACTGGACTAATGAGATACTCAGAGCCAGCATAAGCCACATGTAGGCCTGCACAGATGATTATGCAAGAGGTTGACATTATAATGTTTGATTTCACTGGGACCAATACAGATCTCACAAGAATTCCAATCACTGAAAATTCTTCTTGGGTCAAATATGAAACAAAGACTAAATCGGCTTAAAAAAAAGGGGGTGTGTGTGTGAAGAATGCAACTACAAACAACAAAATACTATGCTGATAAAGACAATAAAAATTACAAGTCTTCATCTATTCAGAATCCAACCTAAGGGAAAATGATTGTGTCAAGCTTTTATTATTCAGAAAATGTTTAATAGATTTATTTATAAAATAAAAATTAATCATAATCCTAAATGATGAATCTTCATTCCATATAAACAACATATTTATGTATCTGAAGCCTCATACACATCTTTATAAGAAATAATTCAAATGGGTGAAATTTAAGAATTGCTTTGATGTCTTAATTTTCTCAGTAGCTTATTTTCAGGGTAGACCTGAAGGTAAAAATTTAAGTTCTGAGAACAAAGTCATGTAAATCCTACAAAATGAAAATGATGTACCTCATCAGAATCACTAGACTCTAGCACATAGATTATTAATAGATCATTTTTATTTGTCATCAATTGTAATAAAACTAAGAGAGACATTAATACACAATTTTTTTCACTGAATCAATGACTTGTGCATATTGTAGGGAAGTACTGTGATGTTGGCATAGGACATCATATCCAGAATTAGGAAATTAAAGTCTTGATCTGCTCACTGAGTTGTGGGATCCATGAGATCTGATAAGCCTCAGCTTAGAAACATCAGTTAAAGGGCAGAAAGAATAACAGAGAAAAATTAAAATGTGAAAGCTGTACATAGGCAATACGGTAATTTCAGTTGAACACAGATAATGTGATGACAATTGGACTTTAAGAGTAAAGTTCCTATGCTTTCAGAGACATGCACATAGGTTCCAGGATGGAGGATAGATGGCCTGAAAATGATGTACCAAATGAAGACAGCAAAGCAGTGAGAGTCTACAGGGCTGTCCAGCAAGTATCCAGCCATATAACAGTTCTTGTTATATTGACGATGGTCGGATTTTTTTCCAGACAGCTCTTATATGTGCTCTCTAGAAAGATGTGAGAAAAACATAAGACCAATGGTTAAATCTTAGGAATCAACCAATATTAGGAGGTAGGAGAAGGAAGAGAAATGAGATTTGAGAAAGATGATTGGAGAGTACTTGCTATTTACTCTAGAACTTTAATCAGTATGCTATATATATAAATGTGCTATTTGAATATTTTATTGAAACATATTTTACATATTTACTTACTAATTCTGTCAGGCAATCAAGATATAATACAATATATATGCATAATTGTAAATCCATATTGTCCTGTGTGTATATGTGTATGTATACAATTCTCACTGGGATAGACCCAAATGCTATTCAAAGTGAAATACACTAAATTCATGATAAACTCTTTGCTAAGAAAATGTGTCAGGAAATGGCTGTAGTAGAAAATTCTATTGTAAGCAAAAAAAAAAAAAAAAAAAAAAAAAAAAAAAAAAAAAAAAAAAAAAAAAAAAAATCAGGGTTTGAGTTTTTAAAAAAACAAAACTGTTAGAAATCTCTTTGATTCAGACAAAAATGTGCTTAATACTGGACAAGATTATGAAAAAATACATATATAATAGGCATTATTTTCAGTTTACTAAACTGCTTGCCAAGAAACATTATGGGAATCTAAAATTTAGGAAATTAGAACCATATTATTTCCCCCTATTTTCAAAGTGAAAAGAGTGCTCTAAGGAGATATAAGTATATGAGAATAAAATTATTTTGAAATGGAAAAAAGGTTTGTAAAAACTATTTCTACTTCACTGATTAATAAAAAAGAAGACAAAACATAAGAAAAAATATTTTCATGTAACCTTTTGAAATAAAAGCTTTCATATTAATTCTGAAATCAGATTAAAAAATGGTAAACAATTCCACTGGTAATTCTTAAACATAAATTCTTGCAATGTTTGAAAAGTAAATCATTTTTATTTTATATCTCAAAGTTACATAAATTCCAAATTTCTCAAATGTTAGACATGATTTGATCCAGAGTGGAATTAATGGAAAACATAAATAAATATTATATGAGGCAATTTTAAAGATGATTTACTTAGAGATTATAAATGTATATTATAAAAATCCTACTGTTTTATTTAGAAATAGAAAAGAAAATGAAAGATATGTAGCCAAAAAGGGCATCTGTTTGTCTTTAAAAGTATATATTTGTGTGATGTGTTAATATAAATTCATTTTTAAGAACAAGGAGGCAATAAAAATTCAAGCCAATTTTCTTCACTGAAAAATGAAGGTTTGCTTAAACTGAACTTATAAATGGGGATCTGGCAGACAGAAAGGCACCATCATAATGCACTCTATTAAAATAAACTGTCTACATAATAATGTACCTTTTTTTCTCCTTTAGACAGAGTCCTTTGAGCTCAAATTGAAAACTGAATATTTAACATAATCAGAATATTATAGCTTTTTGCAAATTATTAGATATTATAAAGTGATTTATTTAAAAAATGAACTTAATCCTCTGTAATTAAAATTATATAAAGGCTATACATAAAGTATACAAAAACAGAAAACAAAGGTTAAGAATTGTATCTGTGCTGACATTTCTGCTCCCAGTCGGACAATGTAATTGATACTACAGATTTTCTACATCAAAGCTGTGTGTTGAGCCTAAGAAAATAATGTGTTTAGTCCTGGACAAGCAATGTTAACTCTTGTTATTTTTAAAGTATTCTCTTAGTGTGCTCATTAGTGATAAAAACAAATGTTTATTTCTAAAATCAGTGCATTAATTTCAGAAGGGGATATTTACACTAATAAAGTAATTTATGTCTCTTGATGATCAAAAGGTTGCTTATAAATTTTAACCAAGCAATATCTCTATCTAAACTTATAAACTAGTACATAAAACTTAAATGATATCGCTAAATACAAATTATGTCTGGATCAGGGGGGTAAAAAAATAATTATATATCCAAGTTCTATTTACACTTCCTTTAAAAAAAGTAAATCTTTTTGGTAATTTAAATGATTAATTTCACACTTTCTGTATTTCATTTTAGGGAACCGAGCTGAGTTAACATTTGCCATCTTCTACATTAAGAGATGACTAAGAAATTGTATGAAAAAAAGCACTCTAGTTCACAAATTTGTTATCTTCCACTAAAATAGACATTAGTGGATAACTATATGCTAAGAAAATACATTCCACAGAAATACATATATTTATATTAATCATGATATACACTTACACACACATACATATATACCCTTAAATCAATTAGTGGGATTTTAGTAATAATGGCATATTCATGATGTGGGTTGTTCTAATAAAAATTTATCTTTCAAATATGTATAAACCAAAGTTAATTATTATACTTCTACTAATATAAACACGGTATTAAAGGTATTTTAAGGATGCCCTGAAATATAAAGACAAGAGATATGAAAGACAGCATGAAGGATAGAAAAGCCTAGTGGTACTCTTTCCTAGTGATGTACCATCATAATTGGCATAAAGGGCCATATAAAATTTCAGATCTTACAGAAAAAAAAAGGTAAGCAATCACTTCACAATTTTCAAAAACCTCCTGCTATTTTTCTGTACACTATCATTTAAGTGCAAAAAAGGAAAGGTACAAAAGTACCGTGGGCATTTTGGGTACAACTGGACTGACTCAGGCTAAAACAAAGGGTTTGCTTACAGCCCCTAGCATGTGTTACAAAGTTTGTCTATATGACACAAAATATTTAGATAGCCGTAGAACCTAAAATGTATAAATTTCAGAGTGTAGTCATTAACAGCAAAATTCCAAGCACTGAAAACATTTGAAATTTCAAATCATTTGAGTGATGGCTTCAATCTGCTTATAAATACCCACAAATGGTCTACATTTTGCAAATGTGATGGGGAACTTAAAGGCAGTGTGGCACACAATCTCTGCTATCAAGATGTTCAGTGTGAAGATGAAGTGCTTGACAGCACTGAGCGCTGATCTGTAAGCAGGATGAGTTCACAGTGATCCCTGGGAGGGTTAAACCAGTCACTGAAGAAGCTGCCATAAAAGAGGGTGAGGTAAGTCTGTTTTGAGTGTGACAATTCAGAAGTACAACTGGCAGAGGTGACTCTAAGAGATGTAAACAGGAGGACCAGCCTGAATCATTTGCCACTGAGGTCACCAGACTACTCTGGTGTCTTTTAAATTAACCTGTGCTATGTTCTCAGATTTTCTTTTTTTCTAAAATATATATAGTTTTTTAATCAAAGACTGACATTCAATTGTCAGAATGGACTTTCTTTTTAAGCAGGTACCATTATTCATTTCAAAAAATATATTATTTGTATAATTAACAAAAGTCTTCTCAACATAAAAAATGTGGCTTCATTGGATACTCACTGTGCACTATGTTGCTTATTTCACAGCTGATGAAAACTGCCACAAGACTAGCATCTCTCCCCAGGCCAAGGCTCCCTAGCTACTCCCACTCCCAAGGATGCCTTTGAGTTGGCTGGCACCTTTCTTTATCTCACAGAGATCATGAAGCTATTTCCTCAGGTGAGGGAGCCTAAATTTTGTTAAAGATAGCAGTTTACATTACCAGGGAATCTTTATTATCTCACCATACCCTGGAGCTTTACTTATCAGGCTAATATTTAAACCAGTTCCATCAGGTCATGTGCACAGGTGGTGTGCGCGTGCACAATATTTTCAGAGAAAAATTAATTTTTTTTCTGACTGCATTTAGTTGGTAAAGGGGGGAAACTCTCTCAAAAAAGAAAAACTCCCACTTCTTACTTTTGACTTAAAATTTTACATAGTCAACTAAAGGTATGAAGCCTTTATAAGCAGGAAGAAAATTAGTTAATGCAATTTTCTAAATTTTACTAAAAATGTACATCAGTCTGAAAAAAAAACCTCATTCCATTCTCCTCCGTGTAATAAAAAGCCCTGTGATACAAGTGTGAAAACAAACAGTGGATGTATTTCGTGGGTGTTACTGTTACTAGACTTCTTCTAGTGCAGTATATAAATTTACGTCTGCTTACTGACTGGGGGAGCGCGGTCTGAAGGTTAACCTAACCTCAATCACAGCCAAGATGTTCCTTGGAGATTTAATGGGTTTGTGGAACAACTCCAAAACGAAGCCTGCACTTTCTTCTTTTTTTGCTTTTCTATTTCTCTGTCTTTTTTCGGATTAAAAGGAGAGGGAGGGAAGGCATGGTAATGCATCATTTATAAATTACCTTGTTATTGCAAAAACAAAACACTGCTTTGAAAACCAGACAAACTCCTGCTGCGGACTCGAGCATGTTTGATGGAGGCCCTTCAAAAGCGTCCACGGCTTAGTGGAGGTTGTTTATGTGGAGACTTCGATTCGTACCTGCTGTCCCCCGTCACTCCCTGGAAACTTAGCGGCAGATGTTGCAGCGTTAAGTTGTCTCTGAAGTGGCTTTCTGTCCTCATCTCCCCACCACAACGGAGTCAAACTGCATTAGATCTCTTTATTTGTGCCTAAGGCAACTTTGGGAGCGCAGCTGTGTCCACCCCTACTCCTACCTTTGGTGTTTCGGGCCTCCAGGCAGCGAGTGAGACCAAAACGGTTCTGCTGCTCTCAACTACCTCCGCTGACAATCGGCGCTGCTCGCGGCCGGCTGGGGAGGCCGCTGCCGCTGCGGAAAACAGATGTCGGCGACAACCTGCTAGCTTACACCTGGACGCGCGGCCCGCACCCCGCGCGCCGTGCGCTGAAACATTCATGACTCGGGGAGCTCGAGCGCCCATCAAAGCCCGCGCCTGGTGCGCGTGCGGCGCCGGCCTCCTCTGCGGGAGCCGGGGCCGCGCCAAGGTAGCCGGGCGAGGGACAGAGAGCTCTCTCGCGCCGCTTTGATACTCTGTGCCCGAACTTCAATGACTTGATCAAGGACTTCAATCCAGCAGTGAATTCTTCTCCAAAGGAGCCTGGTGCAGCCTCTGAGCCATGAAAGCACAGATTTTTGGCTTGAAATTCAGCGTGATGAGACTTGCAGAGTAAACGTGCGGGACTCTGGTTTTAGTTCTACGTCCCCTGATTTGTTTATTAAACTACATGCTCAAGGGGCAGAATCTGCAGTAAACAGTTCATAAATAAATAACGAGATTGTTTTCTAAGGTAGAAAACGTGACTAGGCAGAGGTTCTCTTATTTTGGAACCACCAGCCACAGCCTGAAAACAATTGTTCTATTGTCTCTTAAGCAGTGTTTACGAGTGACTATTACTTCCTTTAAAATTCAGAAATAAGAAAGCATTCTCGCGTGTGTGATTGACAATATAAAAGAACATATCCAATTCTGAATAGAATATTTTTGTGAAAATCTACATAATTTCTACAACATAGAAATTGCTTTATACACACACACACCTATACCATTATACAACTAGTTCATAAGACACATAATCAGAAGTAAACACACAAGCCTTTACGAGCACAAGAAAATAACAAAATTATTTGCAAAAGTTATTCACCACTTTATATGTTGATAAAGTTTCTTTTAAAAATAATCGTCCCTGAGTATTTAACAACATTTATTCCAATTCATTATTTGATATACAGAGACATGTTTTTGGAATCAATGTATTTAAGTTGACACAATACTATTTATAAATTTCCTAATATCTAATGGGGAAAGTTAATGGAAAAAATTAATTTGTGAGATAAAAGTGATAAACAATTTCATAGGACAATGAACATCTCGCATGCATACATACACAGTTTGAGTTCAATGTTTAACATAGTTTGATCAGATACTGATTGGTTTCAGGGGAGTAAGGTTGCAGACTGGATTTTACCCTTCCTTATGGTGTGGGGCCCTATCACAGGAGAATGTGGTTATCGAAAAAGCAATCAGAACAACTCCCAGACTAATTTTTGCATTCAGTGATTATGCCCTAGCTTATCTAGAAAATCTAACACAAAGAATAACTAGAGAAAACGAGGACACTGCTACTTAGTCTCCTAAATTTAAAATTCTCTCTACTCTGTGTAATCCTATGAGATAAATATATAAACAGTTTGTGAAAACCATGGAGTTCAGGTAGTTTAATTTTTGAGGGCTTAACTAACTAGCCATAATAAATAGAAGGCAATGGTGAACCATAAAACAGTGTTACTAAAATGAACCATCTATCTTTTATTTTTAATCATACATCAAAATTAGCTTGCACCAAATGTGCTCTAAATCCCTGATTCTCTCTCTGCCCTGGATCTTCATTTTCATAGTTGGTAAATTAAGTTTCTCAGTTGAAAGATACTCTAAAGCAAAAAACAGAAATTTAAGAAATATTACATGCTTTTTTCACAAAATAGAAATAAAATTTGTAGAGGAGGTTGGAGTCTCAGTACATTCAATTGCAATTTTATTTAAACAACTAATTAAATATTACTTTTTAAGATAACATTTTATGTATTTTAGTTATTGTAAAGACTTAAATAAAAGCCACCAAAATATTTACTATGATTAAGTGTCCTATGATTGGTACAGATTCATTTTGGCACAAATATCACAGAGTCATATAGTTAGCCTGTCAATAGCAATATTTACTGTGTTCATAAGTATAATTATGAATGGAGCAAATGAAAGGATTTATCCATTAAACTAAAGCCAAAAGAAAATTACCATAGTATATAAGAAACAAATTAACTGGTATAAGGAATTAGCAAGCCTAAAAGTGAAAGCACAGTAGAGATAACCATGTTTGAAAAGGAACAAAGAAGAATAAAGAAGATGGATGGATGGATGGATGGATGGATGGATGGAAGGAAGGAAGGAAGGGAGGGACCAAAACAGGATGATGGCTTTCTGAAACATAATGCAAACATATAAAAAGGTTGGAACTCGTTGGTTATCCTAACATTGCACAAAACACTAATTCTGCTAAACTACTGGAATGATTTTTTGTTATGTAATTCTATAATTTAACCTCTGAAAAATACAGGTTATAGTTATATGTATATGTGTGAGATAAGAAGTTTATATTGGCATTAATTCTATCAAATGAAGAGGACTTGGTTGATGATGTGGAGTTGACAGAAACAGATATTCTTAATAATATTTGTAAAACATAAAAAATGGGAGATAAAAAATAAGGCGGTCAGGGCAAAGATTCCCTTGTCTAAAAGGAAAAGATTATATGCTGATAATTATAGATTTTATATCAAACCCCAGCTTAAAAAATAACAAATATTATAAAGGATCACTAGCAAGAAACTGAAGCAAAAGAGCAACTCATGCCAAGCTTAACTGATTTCCATGATTAATTAATTTTGCATCACTGGTTGGGTTGGATGGGGGAATACATAAATATACTTTATACCTTAAATTCAGAAAATAATTTAACAAAATGTATTAACTAGCTTGTAAATAAGATGCAATCTGAGATTGTACTATTGGGGTTCTAACTTTACATTCTAATGTCAGTTACCTGTGTGTAGAGTGTCAACCAGTGGGGTAAAGCTCTCATGGAGTGCTACACAGTTTCAACAGTGGCTTGAAATAAGTGACAAAAATTTGCAGGTGACAAAATGTTGGAAGCAGTAAATCAAAAATAGGTATTAGGAAGAAAGAGTAAGTCAGACTGTGTCAAACACACATAGAACCATTTATTTGATAGAAAAATAAATCAATTAAATGAACCAATCACTGATGTTTACTAAGCTTAAAGTCCTGCATTTGAGTAAAAACAAACAAAAACCATACGTAGCATACACAGGTGTAGACTGGGAAAACCTGAAGTTTTAATTAATCACAGTAAAGGTCTACTATCTTTTATCTTTGAAATGAAAAATCTTTGAAAACAAAGTTCCATGCTAAGTTTGTCACCAAAATTCATTTAGAAGCAAAACCTCACCTGAATTAACTTGAGACTATTTATAGGCTATATTTATCCACTTTTAGTAATTAATACTTTTGTAGCAAAATATCTGGGCAATATGATCAGGAGGTACTGCTTTACATAAACATTATATATGAACTATATCAGATTCCTAAAATGAAAAAAAATAATCTGAATTTTGAAACAATTTGACCTCGAGAACAAAAGACTTCAGGACTATATTAAACAAAAACGTGACCAAATTACTAAAAATCAAAGGAAATCTAGGTCAAATGATGAATGCATTAGTCTTCAATCATAGAAAGATAAGTAATTTCACCTGTTAAGACAACATGTAGAATATTCTAGCACTATAATTTAAGAAGAATGTTAAACTTATTTGGTATATAACAAAGTTCTTAGTACTTGTTCAGCACTAAATAAATATTATTGAATGAATGAATGAGTATAAAACCAAAAACCCAAATACATCTCTTCTATTCCCAACCTAGCATCTGGTTTTGGGCCCCAAATCCCAGACTGTCTAATAATCACAAATCACTATACCTTCAGCTGCCTCAGAGACTTTGCTTATGGTGCTTCATCAGTGGAAATGCTGTTGCTACCTAACTCCATCTGATGAAATTCTACCCATTTTCAAAGAAATGGGGTCTACATTTTTTATGAGGCATTCCCAAATTCCTCCAGGAAAAGCAATCTCTCTTCTTTTATGGACTCATAGAATATTTGATAGCTAACTATAACATGGCCCATATTACATCCTGGAATAAATATTTCTGTATGTGTTTTATTTCCCAAATTTCTTAATGACAAGGGCTACAGTTTATACCCAGTGTTATCTGATGCCATCACTTGTGAATATTTATAATCCAAAAATTATTGAATTAAATTAAAATTAGTAGGAATGATTAAATACTAAAAACTAAATTTTAATTCTGAGAGAAGAATATATAAAATATTGGCAAGAGTGCTGGAACCACTGTCTACTCTTGCAGGCTGACAGAATTTCAGTGTTTGCACAATACTCAACACTTAACAAGGTGAACAGTATTGAACAAATGAATGAATGTCTAATAGTGTGAAAGAAAACTAAAATAGAATGAAACTAAGATGTCATGAAAACTATTTTAAATCATAAAGTCAAAGTCTAGTATGTTGAAGGGTAAGTAGAATTGTTATATGTGGTTCTAGAGGCAGAATTTCAAATCATGCATGCATTTAAAGTAAGGCACAAATTTCATTAAATATAAGAATGTTCTATTAACCATAGTAATCTGGTAATGAAAGAGGCTTCATAAACCATCTGGTTCTCTCTACCGATGGTCCTAGCAAAAGGTAAGTGAACTGTTGAGAAATTCTAGGAATATTTTCTCAAATTGGATTTCCTAAATGGTTGAACTCAGATGTTTTTAGGATTACCCTCACCTCAAGAAGTAAACTCTTAAGATTTGGACATTTTTGTATTTTAAACACCAAGCTAGAATCATATAATACTAAATATAACTTAATTTGATACCACAAAATAAATATGAATCTCCTTAATTATTTCATCCTTAAAAAAAGTCTATCAGACTTGAATGAACCTAATGTCCTCTGAAGGTAAAGTGTATAGAGTTCATGGACTTGTTAAAACATGAAGATAATCACATTGACACACAATGAAAAGATATTGTTAATATCACTAACAATGGCATGTCTCTGAGCCAAACCTGTCCATTGTTAAAAATTAAAAGGTTTTAAACCATTTTTCTTACATTGACACAATAGGAAATAGTTCTAATGTATGAAAGAAATTATGAAACGGGAGTAATTGTAGCCAAATTTCCAAAACCAAAAAAGCTTCAGACAGGTTTCCTTGGTAGTAAACATGCATACATATATATGTGTGTATGCCGTATTTTCCGGCGTATAAGACGACCGGGCATATAAGACGACCCCCTAATTTTACAGTTAAAACACAGGTTTAGGCCTATATTCGCTGTATAAGACTACAGCCTCGGAAGTGGGGCGTAGTCTTATACAGCGAATATAGGTCTAAACCTATGTTTTAACTGTAAAATTAGGGGGTCATCTTATACGCCCGGTCGTCTTATATGCCGGAAAATACGGTATGTATTTTGTATGTATATGATGTGTGTATATATATATACACATACATATGTGTGTGTGTGTGTGTGTGTGTGTATAGGCTTTCCAGAAAAAAATTTAGCCATAAATGCCTCTATTTTTCACCTTATGTCGCTGGATACTTCCTGAACAGCCCTCGCGCACACACACACACACACACACATACACACACACACACACACACACACACATCACCATCACAGATTTCTAGAATATAATGCTTTATAACTTTACAGACACTTTCATATATTTATGAAATTAGATTACATCAACTGTTGGAGGCAGGGAAATAACATATTCATACCTAAAGAAATGGAGGCTCTGAGACATGTTCTCCAGGCCTCATT